>QLOI01003599.1:5895-24942 GCA_003313605.1 Tuber umbilicatum | reverse complement strand
GCCAAGTGGCGCTGATAGCCATAATGGCCCAAGTGGGCAGCTACGTCCCTGCCTCTGCAGCGAGGGTAGGCATGCTGGATGCGGTGTTCACGCGGATGGGTGCGTTCGACAACATGATGGCGGGCGAGTCCACCTTCATGGTGGAGCTGAACGAGACCAGTGACATCCTCAAGCAGGCCACGAACCGCAGCCTCGTGATCCTCGATGAGCTCGGCCGCGGAACCAGTACGCACGATGGCGTCGCCATCGCGAACGCCGTTCTCGACTACGTTATTACCGCGCTTAAGAGTATGTGTCTGTTTGTCACGCATTACCCGCTACTCGCGCAGTTTGGTGAGAGGTATCCAGAGAATGCGATGAACGCGCATATGAGATTTGAAGAGGCTAACGGTAATTGACCCCCCCCTCATTTTTCCAGCCTAAATCGAACCAAAGACTAACCGACTGACCAAGATGGAACCGAAAACATCACATTCCTATACCAAATTGGAGAGGGTGTCGCACATAGATCCTATGGGTAACTGCATTCCCCCCCTGCTCTTCCCGGTATCCACGCGCGAGAAATAAGCCCCTAACTAACAAAACCCCAGCCTGAACGTTGCGAGATTAGCTGGCCTACCGCAACGTTGTATAGAAGGTTACCCCCGCAACCCCCTTCTCCATCCCCTCCACTTCAAGAGACTAACACCCACCCAGTGGCCGGTGTAAAATCCTCCCAACTAGAGAAGGAACTTATAGAGCGGCAGGCTACAAAATGGTACTTGGCCGCTTTTCCCCCTTCCTTTCATGTTCGCAAGCTATAATAGCAAGACTAACGATACCAGGGCGAAAACCATTCACAGTGCTACCAAGGAAGAAGCAGATTTCGACCCTTTGCAGTTATTGACTAGCATTGAGAACCTTTAAATAGTTTCTTTTTCCTCCTCTCTTTTTGACTAGGACCGTGGTAATATAGTGTATTGGTGTTTTTTTTTTTGTGGTCTTTTCGTTCTAGATTTTTTTGACGGTGGATGTACTGTTCTATTATTACTATT
Organism: Tuber umbilicatum; assembly: GCA_003313605.1. Classification (NCBI taxonomy): domain Eukaryota; kingdom Fungi; phylum Ascomycota; class Pezizomycetes; order Pezizales; family Tuberaceae; genus Tuber; species Tuber umbilicatum. The sequence continues at coordinate 23,908 of QLOI01003599.1, read as the reverse complement.
ATTATTATGTGTTCGTATGGGCACAATCCGGGCACGAATAATCACTCGGAGAGTTTGCAATTTATTTGTAAATGTACAGTACAAACTTTTTAATTTCCACCCACTCACTACTTGTACCGCGCAGTTCATATATCATACTCGCATCCACAAACCGGTAACCGACAAGCCAGCCGAACAAAATGTAATCGACCGATCGCCCAACACTAGCACCGTACTTCCCCATTCACCAATCCAGCCAACAGCACCCATACCCCAAGCCTCCAACAAAGTATCGTACAGCAACACAACCCAAAAAAACAATGCATTTACTAACTTACAACTAACCTGCCTGCCTGCCCTACTGTACTATTGTACCACAAGAGAAGAAAAGGAAAGAGCTGATGAGGGTATATTAAAACTACCTTTAAAAATGACGCCGCCCACACGCTTGCAAAACAATGCACCCAACACCCGGTTTTCAAGGGAAAAATGACAAAGTGAGAAGAGGAGAAAAAAGGGAGATGGATGGGTTGGTAGGTGGATGGATAGATGGGTAGATGGAGACGGGGAAAGAGATTGCTTGTAATGGTGAAGGATGAAAAATAAAAAGGAAAATGAAGAAAGAATGTCTTCGCCCCACTGGTGAAACTAAAGAATAAAAATAAAAATAAAAAGGAGCAGAAAGAATAAAAATACTATCTAGGGTATATTGGTTTGATTTGATTTGGTCCGTTTTGATTTGGAGAGAAACAAGGAAAAATGAAAACGCCTAACCAGATCATTCACAGATTTCGAGATTTACCCTTGATTTTTCTTTGCCTTCAGCGAGGGTCCCAGGGTAGATGGAGATGTAGGGGAATGACTACAATTGAAGGAGGAACGAAAAACTAAAGACGAGCGAAATGCTTGCACCAGATCCAGCCGAGTTCGCCATTTGCGTCGTCTTGGTTTTTAGCCAACCAGATCTCCCCCTTTGTTCCCACCACCTGTGGGGTTGTTAGTGAATGTTTGCTAGTAAGGGAAAGGGGGACATACGTCAAAAATCTCTCCCTGTACATAAGTAAGATATGGAAATCCGCCCTCTCTCCGTTGTTTATCAATGTTAAACTCGTACAAACTAGCCACAACAAATATAGGCGTACTGTTATTGGATAATGTTAAGGTCCGCCTTTGGCTCTGTCTTGATGATGCTACAGATGGTGCCCGCGAAGCACTACGTGAAGGGTTTCTCGACTGAGATTCACTGTCGGATTTCATCTCCCTATCGTCCTCCATTGGCATTGCTGATGAAAACATTGGCGCAGGGGCTGGAGACGCAGAACGACTATGGGGCTCTGCCCGTGGGTCAGCTGAGGTAGTACTTGAAGTGTAGGCAGTTTGGATTTCTGGATTATCGGACACAGTTGGCGCCAACGAATAAGCCGTGGATCCAGGACGGTCAGGTAGAGATGGCGAATAGGTACGGGTGACTGGGGTATGAAGTTGTCTGTCAGCAGTCATTGTCGAGAATGATCGCTGAGGGACCGGTGGAGGAATCCCCATCGGCGACCTCTGTAACTGTGCTGACCCAGCTCGCCCCCGGGGGTTATTGGCTATCTGAGGTAATATTGGAAGGACAGGGCCCATCGCAATCAAGGGAGAAAGGGTGGACCCGCCACTATGGCGACGCTCTTCGAAGGGCTTGTCAAAGCTCAAGGCCGTTGGGGAATGACTCGTTAAAGACAAGGCTCTATCTCGTCCTGCCGGGAAAAACCCATTCCCCTCGGAAGTCGATGGCCTCCTCGGGTTTTCAAAGGCATCAAGAGATAATGTCGAAGAGGGAGAAAGGAACTGGGTTTGTGGTAATAGCATGGCTTTCAAGGTCCCTTTTTTTTTCAAGCGTTAGTCAGTCTACAAGACTCACTACAAAGAAGAAATCCTTACCATTGCAAATGCCCAAATGATTGAGACTCTGCTCATTATACGAAAAATCGCCCATGAAGTCCTTAACAATGCTATCCAATTCAGAGGGCATCTCCATCTCTGTGAAAGTCATCCGAAGTTTGGCGGCCCAGCTATTCATCCATAGACCCTGCAATTCAACAAAATTTAATAAAATAGTGTCAATAAGCTTCTTCGTCAATCTGAATAGTTTTGGGAGCTCGTCGATCAGCGTTTCGTTCAGTGCGACATATGCGTCGGCAAGTTCGATAGACTTCTTGTCAGGAGTGTCCCCTCGATCCTTGATTGCCTTATACCGGGCATAGTCAACCGCTTTCTTGTTACGCTTTGTCATGATTCGTTGTGGGCTTTCATGCATCTTCAGAAGCATTTCTAGAGGCTCAATCGAATGCTTGCGTACGCGAAGTTTCTATCCTAGTTAGCAAAGATTATCGGGTGTCGGTCCTATGTATACTCACATGTTCCTGCAGATAGGTGGCTGCCATCTCTTTCATAGCACTATCAAATTTTCTCCACTTTACCTCAATCTCAGGGTGTTGCGTATGGGATATGTCGACAAATTCCTTGATCGTTTGCGTGAATTCAAGGAACCTCTCTATGTGCGATTGAATATCCATTGTATAGATTTCAATATCCCGTATTATCACCTGGACCTGGACAAAGTGCATGTTATAGTTCTCAAAAAGCCTATTGTAGACCTCATCTACCACAACCTCCGATAGTCCCACGGATTGCTTGAGCTTCTCAGCACGGCGTGCGAAGCCCTTGGTAATTCCATGACGGATATCTGTTTCGGCTCTCTTGCGGCCCACAATCCGCTCGACCATGTCTTTTCTTTTCTTCATTTCATTGATACGGTCTGCAACGAACTTCATCTCCTTAGCAGCCACTTCGAGCTGAGTAAAATCGGGATGGCTTCTGGGTGTGCATTCAAGCAGTTGAGTAAGCAAGAGCGGATACTTCAATATTCGCTGAACGGGCTTGATAAGTAACGATTCCAGATTCCAAGCATTTGTGAGGTCCTCGGCACACGTTTTGCATTCCTATACCCTTGTCAGCACTCTAAAGAAGTTACCACAAAAAGGAGGCATTTACCGCCAGCCAAATCGCCACACCCCTATTGCCCTCCAGCTTTTGTAGTCGTCCAACCGCGTTGTCGTGATTCTTGCAGTATTCACCATAGACCTTTTCCATGTTGTAGAACATATCCATGAATACCTCGCCAACATATGTTTTCCTATCCTTCTCCTCTTCGGTGACAATGTCGTCAAAGAAACTAGACCTGCCATCATCATCCCCGCTATTTGGCGAGTTCGCTACGCTCACAGCGCTGCTGTTCACACCGCTTCGGGCCCTGCGCAGAACGTAGACACTCCCTACCGCTGCTTTCAGAGATTCCAAAAATGCTTTCGAAAACTGCACGATGGCATCCGTGTTTCCAAACAAGGCCCTTATATCATCAAGGGTAATAGAGGAGCAAGCATTCGCAGAACCCTTATAGATCTCCATTGCAACAGTCATATCGCGGAAATAAGAGCTCTCGGTATCCACCAACTCTTTCAGTAGATGGCGACGCTTGATCAACAGCTTCTGCTCCGGAGCCTCCCTCGGGCCGGGGTGCTCTTGAGAGTGAATGGAAGAGGACTCGCGTTTAGTTGGCGCCATGGAAGATGCTGGGGTTTCCGAGTGGCGGTATCCATTGGGCCCAACCGATACAGAGCTATGGCGAGACCCAAGTTCTGAATAAAAACTTGAAGAGGGAGAATTCGACTGCTTTCCTGGGTAAGAGTGGGTGCGGTCCAGGTTTGGCCTATGCGAGTATTGATCCAAGCTTTGCCTACCAGGATAAGAATGCTGTGAATCCTGGCTCTGCCTGGGATTATCCCCGTAATAGTCCATTGTAGAAGAGGTGTTCCAGCGGTCTAGGCTGGGTCTGTTGCCTGGCGGAGGAGGGAGTGGTGAGGACGTTCGCTCAGTGTAGGTGGGAAAAACATTGATTGCCAGCCCTAGAGGCTCGGTATCCCTTTCAATTTCCGGTAATTGGAGTGGGGTATGCGGAGGCATTCTATTGCTAGAATGAATTGGCGGAGTGCTCATCGCTGAGGGGACAGGTGAGACAGCTCTGGGGGGGTCCTTCGCAGGGGGTGCGGGGGGTAGGAAATGGTAGTCCTTTGGGGGGGGTGTTGGAGGAAGCGGGGATTCTGCCTCTTCCATGTATTGTCGAGGAGTGGTTGGCGAATCAAGCATTTGGATCGACTGTCTCTTGGTAGGGTGAATATCCGACTCTGGACTAGCCCGGGATGAGGACGTTTCCCAGCCCTCCGACTGGTCACCAATGCTGGGTCGAGCCGAGCTCGGGATCTCAGAACAAGACGTGTAATCGCACAGTTCGCTATCTTCAACATAATCGTCGTAGCCTTCGGTGCTAGTGGTCTCTTCCACTTCTGTATCCTCTTCGGTCTCGGTCTCGGTTTCAGTCTCTTCGGTTTCCCCTTCCTCAGTTTCTCCGTCCCCGGTCTCCTCATCCATATCATCTGCATACTCGTCCACAGTATCTGTTCCTGTCTCGGACTCCGTCGCTTCATCTTCTTCTTCGGTATCCGCATAGGATTTCAAAAAGTCTTCTCGTGGCTCATCATAATGGTCAAATACATCAACAATAGTAGCCCTATCGTCCAAAGGTGTGCTTGACGCAGATGTTGCGGCCATTGGAGACAGATTTGCCCTCTCCGTAGTATCAGATGTTACCGAAATAGAATCCGGGTTAGTTCTCGTGGTCGCCTCTAGTTGGTCGCCTTCCGGAGCCTCGATAACTGACCCAATACAATTGACGACTTGATGTGCTGTCCCGTCCCTCATATTGGAAGAGTCCCTATTTGGACCGGTCGCCACACTCCATGTTGTCATTCCCGAATCAGGCCTGAGAAGTTGTGGTATGTGCACGAGTCGCAAAGGATCCGATGGCACGTCGGGTGTGACGATGACGGGGATTGTCGGCTCTTCGCTTCTTGCCTTTTCTGATGGAGGCGGCTCTTGGGGCGAAATAGGGCTTGCCCCAGCGCTACCACCGACACCACCGCTCACTGTCTGATAATATTCAGAAGCTTGGTTAGCATGCATGTCTTCGGTTGTCGGCGGCCCCTCGTCAAAAGACGAGAGAGACGACCTCCGGCTTGAAGATAAAGATTGTCGCCTATCCCAAAGATCATTGATTCCTGGCCTGTCGAAGTAGGACTCGGCACCCATCTCCACGGATTCAGATCTGGTAGGCAAAACAGAGATGAACTCGGATTCAATTGGCTCGGGAACAGCCGAGTCCCCCACACTTTCCTTGTGAGTCTCTGCGGCACCCTCTGCGTCATTGCTTATAGGGGATTCCCCAAGTTCACTTTCGTCCTCTTCTTCAATTCTTTCCTGATAACCACCTCTTGTATCACCGTTGCTTCCATCGCGGTCGTCGACTATCTCCCCTCTCAAACTCTGTTTAGAACTTTCCTTACAAACAACGTTTGTTTTCAATTCAGATGTCTCTTTTAAAGTTTTATTGAAAGCGTTTTGAATTCGAGCTCTCCTGGCGGCAAAATCCACAGTCCCTAACTCCGGAATCTTCTTTTTTACGTCCCTTCCCCGATTATTATCGGGCTCAAAAGTTCTTGCACCTCTACCGCGCTGAAGATTTGTCTCCCTAGAATAGGATGATGAGCTCTGTGAACCGTTTTGAAACTTCTGTCTAGGTGCAGCTGCGGAAATCGTGGCTGGCAAGCGCTGTCCACGGGATGACCTCAGCGGCGGAGATTTTGTCGGCTGGGGTGTGCCAATATATACCATCAATCTAGAATTAGTACTAGGCTGAGGGGGATGCCGTGAACCGTGGGAGGATACTGCAACGGGCGCCAAGCCTGTGGCCCTAGAGGAGGTGTTCCGGGCACCGTACTTGTAGTCCAGAGTTGGCTCGCGCCTTGCTACCGGAATATTGGACTTTGCCGTGGAAACGGAGCGGGGTGAATTTGAGCTCTTGGGTACAACGGCAGACTGGGCAAATATCGCGTCTATCTCCATTGCATCAATAGGGGAAGAAAACATCTCTGCGTTGGATCTACTCCTTCGATGCCGTAATGGATGCGCTGAAAATCCAGCGCTACTTGTTTCCCCTTCAGTATCAGCCAGTGAGGCTGCAGAAGGCGAATGGACCTCGAGCGCCGAGCGGCTCCGCCGATGTCTGTTTGGGCCAGCAGGTTTGCCGCCAAAAGATGTATCCAACGGTGGCAGTAGATTCCGAGCACCTGTAGCCTCCTCAGCACCATTGCTCATTGAAGTAGTGGGCCGTCGAGCACGACCCGAGTTTTTCCCTTTACTTGCGATGGAATTCAATTGAGCTGATCCCGAGCGCTCGCCAGCTCTATTTCTTCCGGTCGTGGATTGATTGTTTGATCGTGTGGATCCACCCGTTGGCCCGCTTCCACCGCCAGCCGGTTTCCATGCCGGCGGCTTTCTAGTCCTAGCGGCGTTGGGCCCAGCGGCGACAGCGGGAATGCGGTTACTGGGATTTGGAATTTTCTCATCCTGCTTTGTATTGAATCGATTCACAATATCCTTAAAATTAGGAGAGTGAACATTTGATGCCGATGGTGACGATGCCATTGTCGAGGACTTGGCAAGTGGGGAAGAAACTGATCTCGCAGGTGGGGGCATTTGTCGGTAAGGTGAGATGTAATTAGTTTTGGAATTTATCGAAGAAGATTTGGGTAAAATAGGTCTCGGCTGAGACGCCTTTGTGGGAGAAGGTGAAGCGGGGGACGATTGTTCTGGCATTTGGGGATCCGAAGACTGAAGCGCCGAAGCAGCGGGAAGGCTACTTGGAGGCATCGCTATTGGACATGTGGGGGATACTCAGAGGAAGATGGAGGAAGGCCCAAAGAATTGTCAAAAGAGACCCCTTTCTTCAAGTATTAGTTAGCCCTATGTTTGCGATAGACGTAATTGCGGTTTAGGTCCTACCAGTATAGTGGATTTTAGCAGCCGCTATTGGTTGGTAGGATTGAGGGTGACAGTCGAGTGGCAGTGGAACCAGTATTGGCAGGAGTAGAGGTAGGCGTGCACAGGGAATGTGGTAGCGCAGGTACGATACTAGCACTAGGGTCTGGGCCGGAACGGATGTGTGTCGGTGGCTCGCACGGCGAAGATGCTCTTTTGGCTCTGCCGTTCCCAAAGTGCAATCGGCTGGTCAGTCAGTCGGATGTCAGAATTGCAGATGTAATGCGCAATGAAGATAGACGAGGATAATCTGCCCCACGCTCCGCAATGATGTTCTCGCTTCCAGAAAGCTGCTCGTGTGATCACAGTTTCCTGTCAGGTAACGAGCGAGGTATGAAGGAAAGGGGCAGTGGGGTGGGGTGTATGTGGGTGTGGATGTGGAAGGAGTGGGGAGAGGAGGAGGAGGAGGAGGAGGAGGAGTGAGAGAAGGGCAGGTAGGTTACCAAACTTGCTTCAATGTTGTCCGCCTATTGCCAGGGACCGTGCCGTGCGAGTACGATGGTTTTGCTGTGCCCGTTACCGGTATTCTGCTGATCTTCTTCCCTCGCTCCGAGGGATGTTGTTATCTGGGGATGGGAGACGATAAACGTTCCTGGTCAACCACCGTTTTCTTTTGGCAAGTTGAGAGAGTAGGTACCTCTGAAAGGCGCGAGCGTCCGAGGATTCGGTGCTATAGGTCAAAGTACTGCAATATAGCTCCGTTATGAGTGGATTGTATCAGTATTCGAACCCTTTTTCGACGGAGAACGCCAACAATAAGCGTTCCTATTTCCGAGAAGTCGGCGCCTGATCGGGAAAGGTGCGGGAAGATGGAAACGAGTGTCGAAGCGGGCGAGACTCAAGAAGGGGAAAAAAAGGGCGGTTTCTATTACAGGTAGTCTAGAGGAGCAACAACACACACACTTACCCTAAGTGCACGCTATTACCCCCTAGTTCAACGCACCTTGTCGGGAACGCTATGATGAACCCTATGCACTGTAAATACTATAGAACAGCACGGTATGTGGCGGAGAGATGACGGTAAAGGAAAACTACTCGAGCAATAGGGATTGAACAGTAAAGAGCGTCGATGCTTAGCAATGCCTCTGAGGGTCAGCCCACGTCCCCTGTCCGATACCGGTTGCGAATACAATATTCGGCTGAGTTTCAGAGATGAAGTTTGCAGGGCAAACAGGCCCTTCCCAGGAATCAGGGAACCGAAGGAGTGAAATCTAGCTGGTAGATGAATTGCGGCGAGAGGGGACAACGAGGGGAGAGGGGCAAAAAAAGAAAGGATAGAAAAAAATAAACCAAAAGGTAGAGAAAGAAGGGGGAGAGAGAGGCAGGAGGGAGTCAACAAATGTCGGGCTTCCCGTCCACCACCTTCCGATCTCCGCTCAATTATCTGGCAGCGGTGCCAACGTCAAAGTTTCTAGCACATCCGTTCAAGCTGTTGACGGAATACTCTGTTCTTGTGGAACGGTCATCAGGCACCGTATCTATGTATGATGTATATACTGATGTATGATACACGAGTCCGTATGTGTGGTAATATCTCCCTACAGTGCTGTACCTGTAACTTATTGCTGAACCTGGGAGCTGTTGCTGCGGATTGATGAATTACATAATATTTAAAAAAAAAAAAAAAAAAAAAAGCTGCTAGTATTTAATATGTTTCGCACCCTGTTCCCCGCTGGAAAGGGCCGGTGGTGAAGCACAACAGCAAGGCGTTTGTGCCCACTAATTGGCGCTTTACTTTATTTATTTATTTATTTTCCCACAAGCCCAGACCAGGGGAACATATTTCTTGGCAGTGGAGAGGGTTAGAGATCATCATCTTCTTGGTGAACGTCCGGTGAAGGTGAAATGGGTTTGCGTTTCAAATTTGGCGTGTTGCCTCCAAACGCGTTTCTTTGGATGCTTTCTAAATTTCCCCGAACCCTCGACGCGCCAGTAACTCTACATTATCGCTCCCTCATCCCAGACACATCCCCATGATTCCCACCCCGCTCTCTGCTCTGTGCGCTTAAAAATAAATCCATCTCTCCTGCAGGGCTGTCTCCCTTCGCGTTGAATGTTGAAAGCTCACTCGGAAGCCCCAATGGGAGGTGGAAAAAGGAAGCGAGCAACACTCCCGTCCAATGGTGAGGCCGGGGGTGGCAATCATAGACTAAAACGATTGCGCCCTCTTCCTCAATCACCCTCAACATTACCACCGGTGAATGCATATCCTCCACCACCATCGTCGACGATACCACCTGAGCCCGGCGAAGCAGCATTGAAAGCGATAACAAACAAACCTTCACCCACCCCGGATAAAAAGCCTCGTCGGATTCCAGCTCCAGCCTCTGTCCATCATCCTGTCCTTTCACAGTACTTCCCTTGTCTGCTCTCGCTCCATGCATACCTGAGACATACGCTGGTCTGCTCGCGCAGATCTGGTTGCCTGAAGAGGCTCGGTGCAATCAATAAAAACACCAATGTCGAACTGCTAGCGCATCTGGACACCACTCTTGTCGGATTGAGAAAAGATATTGGCCTTGGTGCTGGCGAGGTATTGGATGTTGCCGACGCTACCCCCCAACTCAGTGGGGGATCCCGTCACTCGACATGTTCCCAGAGTGAGGTACTGCAGTTAATAAACATCCTATCCCGCTTTCAAAGAAGCATCCCCCCCTCCGTATCTGCATAGATTTCGGCTGGTTAACCATCCTACGTGCAGATTGTCGATTTGGCCCTACATACCCTCTTTTATCGTTCAAACACCAGACCGCTGGAAGCCATTTATCCGGGGAAACCCAACAATATTCTCGCTCAAGGTTACAGGATCAACAATAACACTCATTCCACTCACAAATTCCACCCAGGGCCTCTGGGTATCGATGTCGTGAATTTCTATCCGAACACCCACATCACAACTCTCAAATCGAGACTATGGAATGGCATCTTCAAGATAATAGGGGAGGAGCCCATGCTGGATTTGCTCCTTAACACGAGTATTTTTATAAAGTTGGATGAGGGTAATGACGTATCCAAAAGCAATTATTATCAACTGGCCGGTAAGTGAATTCAGTTCAACGCCCCGCCTTCCCCTTCCCTCTCCGGTTTTGGCAGGCTTTCACCGCAAAGAGTGGGTCGCATCCTCTCGGTAAATGAGATGTGTTTTATTTTGTCATATTGCACACCCTCTCTTCCTCTCAATTTCGGTGCTCCATCCTTTTCTCCATATATCCATGCACAACATTTTCTTTTTGGGCAAGGCCGATACCCGACGCTTCGGGTCTGCCGGTTTTTTCCTTTTTCCCCCTTCAGTTCCCTTTCCCCCCTTCTAGTCGCGCACGCAAAAGGGAGAGGCGAACCCAATGCTCGAGTACCGATGAACCGGTTTCGCTCGCACTACATCCACGCGAATGTTACCACGCCTTATATTGATCGGCTTTTGACTTGGTTATCACTTTCGTTATCTAGGTCCTCCAATATCCGATTCCTTGAATAAGCCTTCTCCGCAGGATGGCTCAAATAGCCTTGCCGCCACTCCTGGTGGATCGGTAAGGGCCCGTTCCGTCAATAAAACCTTGAAACGTTCCGTGACGGGAATTGATTTGGCCGTTGATGCCAAGCGGGCCAAGATGACTAAAGCCAATGACCCTAACGTGACTCCCCTCACAAAATGTCCTGGTCACGTGGAGGCTGGTAAACGGCGAGATTTGAGGACACCGGGGGAGATAATGTTTGTGAGGTCTCGAATGTTTTATTCGAAGCCCGCCTATAATGCCCGCGGGGAGGTCGTTTTTGGCCTACGTCATATACGTAGGTGATGCGTCTTTCTTTTTTTCTCGGTCAATCGTTGCTTTTCGAGTGTCATCCCCTTGCTAAGAATCAATTGAATATATAAGATGTTCTCAATCGATTTCCTGATTCTTCGGATAGAGCTCACGCGGTACACGTGTTGAGATATATATTCCCAAGGCAATTCAACCTCCATAATGTCTTTACGTCAACCGTAGACAGGAAAGAAACCATACAGCCACTCAAGGATTACACTCTTCGTGAACATGAGATTGCACTCCTCCATGATGCAAAGCGGTCGTCCATTCCCAAGAGATTGAAGGGGAAGGCGTTCGAGTTGGTGAAGAGGATGATGAGACTACATAGGAGGTGTTCATATCATGCGCTGATCGAGTATTATTGTCCTGTTTGGGTATTTCATCTAACCTCTCCCTCTTCACTCGGGTGCCATACTGATAATATCGGATTCAAAAGTTATTTGGTAAGGGTGTCCCTGATACCCGGGTTTCCATACCTCATGTAAAAGGGTTTACGGGCGGTAATATGAGCAAACCAATTTCTCAAGCTCCCTTCCCGTCCTCCATCTCAAGCGGAACGATCTCTTCATCGGACCTTCCTCTCTCGAAGCCGAAAGAGAGTTTTACTGACTTTGCATCTCCGACCGGTGAGGTTTCTGCGTTTGCGAGAGCGGTGATTTCAAATGTTGTTCCCACAGAATTCTGGGGAAGCGAGGAGAATGAAAAGGATTTTATGAGGAACGTGGATAAATTCGTCAAGTTGAGAAGATACGAAACTTTGTCATTGCACGAAGTTATGCAGGGCATGAAAGTAAGTTTTTCCTCCCCAGTTTATCGCGGTATTAACTGACGGATTTTGTAGTTGACCGACTTTGCCTGGCTTTGCCCATCTAATAACAGAGATAGAAAGCTCTCGCTGTCGGATTCGCTTAAGCGCACCCAGATACTTTCAGAGTTTCTATACTACCTTTTCGACTCGCTACTGATACCTCTTCTCCGCTCGCATTTCTATGTAACCGAGTCGAATATCCACCGGAACCGTGTTTTCTACTTCCGGCACGATGTCTGGAAGAAATTATCTGAGCCGACTATTAACAAGCTGAAAGTGGAAATGTTTACGGAACTAGAGAGCGATCAAGCGAAGCGAATTTTGGATGGTAGAAAGTTAGGATTTTCAACCGTTAGGTTATTACCCAAGGAAACCGGAATTAGACCAATCATGAACCTAAGGAAGCGAGGCATGGTAGTGGAGCGGGGAAGGACCATACTTACACAGAGTATCAATTCGGTTATGACACCGGTGTTTAACGTTTTATCTTTTGAGAAGGTGTGATTGTCCCTTTGGTTTTGGTTGGTGTTCTAGGCGCGCGCCGGTTGTTATTTTCATAGGGTACTCACTCGAATGGAGTACCAACCCACCACTTTCAGTTAGTACTAACTAACTCGCGCGCTTATTAGACCCGAAATCCGACCGCTCTTGGCTCTTCCTTGTTCAACGTTCGAGAGATGTATCTCAAACTAAAAGCTTTTCAAACACATCTCCTGTCGACTTATAAAACACCACCGAAACTCTTCTTTGCTAAAGTCGACATTCAAGCTTGTTTCGACACCATTCCCCAAAAGGAACTGCTAAAGGTAGTAAACGCGCTCCTAACGGAGGACGAATATCGCATCCACAAGTACGCCGAGATGAAGGCACCAGCGCCGGCAGGGAAAATTGCAAAGAAGTTTGTGGCGAAAGGTGGTTCGACACATGATTTCGGAAGGTTTAGCGATCTGGTAGAGGAGGAATGCAATCATGGCTTGCGCAGGAGAAGAGGAACAATCTGGGTTGAGGATGTGGTGCAAGCGTACAAGGAACGGGATCAGTTGATGGAATTACTGGAAGAACATGTCTTGGTTAATATTATCAAGGTAGGCCCACATACTGGCCGACAATTCCTGCATTCTCACTTGGCTGACCCATCTTTTTTTTTTTTTTTTCTCCAGATCGGAAAAAAATTCTTCCGTCAAAAGTCTGGTATCCCACAGGGTTCTATTCTTTCTACCATTCTCTGTAACTTTTTTTACGGAGATCTTGAGCGCAAAAAACTCCCCTTTACGTCGGCCCCAACGGGCGTGCTGCTCCGACTCATTGATGATTTCCTGTTCATCACAATTGATCGCAGCCATGCAGAACAGTTCTTTCAGATAATGCACCGGGGCCACCCAGAGTACGGCGCATCTGTGAGTATTGACAAGTCGCTGAGCAATTTCGAGATTATGGTCAATGGACGAAGGATCAACCGGATCGTTGACACCAAGGAGTTCCCTTATTGCGGGAACCTCATACATACAAGGACCTTGGATATTAGACGGGATCGAGAGAGAAAGGTTGAAAATAGTAAGTGTTGTCCAAACCCTCCGCTCACCGGTATTAGCACTTGGCTGAACGGTTTTGTTAACCAGCATTTGATATCGATATGTAGTCGTGGATGATACCCTCACTGTGGAGTATTCCAGGAACGCTGGGAGGTCTCTGCACAAGAAAGCAGTAAGGTATATATTACCCCTTTCAGCATGCCCACTCCGATTGATTTACACCCCCATTATGCTACGCATTCATTTGCTATCTGGTATTGACGGGTAAATCACTTGATTCTTCAGCGCCTTCAAGTTTCAAGCGCATGCCATGTTCTTCGACACGGATTTCAACAATCTCCAGACAGTGCTCAAGAACATCTACCACAACTTTATCGAAGCCGCTATGAAATTCCACCGCTCCGTCAAAGCTCTTTCGTCGAATCGTCATCCGTCACAAAGCTTGCTAATAAAGATAGTAAACGACGTCCTCGAGTTCGGCTTTGTGATGGTAAAGAGCTGCCAAGACTCGAAGGCTAAGCGTGTTGTGACGCGTGCGCAAGTCAAATGGTTCGTATTTTTACTTATCCCCCCACCTCACATACCCTCCCCACGTTTTAGGTAAAGCGGCCGTTGGTAGTGCAATCAGCTAACCAAACCGACCACCGGTACTTCATTCCATTCAGGCTGGGAGCACAAGCGTTCAAGATAGTCCTTGCTAGGAAGCAGACGAGTTATCGCGCGTTGATAGAATGGCTCGAAGTCACTGCTCAAGGTGAGAAGGAGGAGGTTCGGGGCTTGGCGAGTCGGGTTTCATGTTTGGGCGTGGATCCTTTCCTGTCTTTTCGGTACTAAGGCCTTGTCCCGTACGAGTACCGTACTCTTTGGGTAGGGAGTTTTTCTACTTTTAGGGTTGGGTTGTTGGAGTGGGGGAAATGGCGCAAAGTACTGGCACTCGAGCACTTGTATGTTTTGTTGTGCTCTGTAGTGTTGGACTAGGCTGTGGGAGATGCTTGTAGGAGCGCCAGCACGATAGTAGATTTAATTGTTTACGGTGTTGAAGGTTTTCATTTTTGGTTGTTTGGTGAGGGGGTGGAGTGTTTGCCCATGTAGTGTTGTGGAGTTCGGAGTACTGTACAAGCACTGTACCTGCACGAGTACAGTAGCGCTCCCGGGGGGGTGGCACAGGAAGTATTATGTGTTATACTGAGTATATCGCACCTTTACATACGAGTAGTCCTGGAAGGGATACGTTAATGTCCCGGGGCGAGGATGAGGGGGCTTTCGTCTTCTCTGCTTCTTTTCTCTCGTTAAGTTGCATTTCTTTTTACGATCCGTATTTGTGTCCTAATTTCGCTACCAGTTTTGTAGAATCTTGGATTTTCTTTTGACAGTAGAATGAGAAGGTGGGGGTAGTAAATTTAAGCCAGAAGCACTGTATCACAGGAGTAAATCTATCAAAACACACCCAAAATACCGGCGGTATTACAGAAATCCGGAAACGCCAGTTGATGCTCAGCTACCGGTATTGTCCAGGCGAAGGGAGTTGGAAAGCCGGATACGATGGATGCTTGTATGATATGGTGGATGTGACCTTTTTTTTTTTTCGGGCCGGATCAAACTTGATGGTTTTTGTCTCCTTTTTTTTTTTTTTGCTCATTGCTTGGGTTAGCGCTAGGGTGACGGACAGTGCGGCGTTGAGCGCTCGGAGCAACGATGGTGTTGTTCAAGACTTGTTCACTTCGACTCGATTGCCGATGCTGGCACTCGAATGGGGTAGGTATTTGGTCAAGTTAGACTTGAATACCGGTACAAGTACCGTTCCCGCATAGGCAATCCCAAAGTGCTGAATATCTCCTCACTCTTCCATTCCTTCCTTCATTCCTTCTCTTTCTCTCACCCACTTCTTCCCTCACTTCTTTCTCTCTCTACAATACGGCACCGTTGCTTCTCAAGGGTTAGGGTCTCTACGCTTGCTTTGCCGCCCAAGGATCCCAACTTTTACCCCCTTTGAGCATCCCATCCCAGCGGCCTTCCCATTCACAATTCAGCACTCCTCAAGCCTCAAACCGTCCATTCACGGGTCTCCTCTGCCTTTTACTCTCTCATCCTTTCTTCCTACTGACCGACTCACTTGCTTCTCTCATATGCCTATGCATTAATCTTCCCTCTCTTTTTTCTTCTTCTCAACAGAATATTCCCTCCCTACCCTTGATCCCTACCCACCAATTGTTTTATTAAACCTTTTTATTGGAGTGATCTTTTACCCTCGCTTTTCATTCGGGAAATCAAAAAAAAAAAAACCACATCAAAAATCCAATTGTTTTCGTTCCTGGAGAGACGAACTAGGGCTTTGCTTTTACGAGTTTTGGTTGGGGTTTTGGGGTCGACGTCATCCGCTTTCCAGCGGTGTTTTTCTTCAAGGAACTATTTCTTCTTTCCCCTCCCTTTTTCCTGATCTTTGACAGATGACAGCGAGCGTTGGTGGCTGGGTCTCACCTCCGGAGCTTGTCGAAGGCGGAGGAACGGGTTCGTCAAAGTCGTCTTCGCTACCATCCAGTTTCCAACTCGACGACGGGGGCATTTGCAATGACCTGGGGGGCCACTTTGAGGAGATTGGGTTGAGCGACGACCACGAGGACCATCACACTGTTCAGATTTCGTCCGTGCCGATGGCCATGCCGAAGCCACCGAGGAATGTGGGGGGGCTGAACGGGAGGCAGCCCATACTGATGGGGAGGAATGGCGCCACCGCCGCCTTAGGGAAATTAAGGGACCTGACACAGATGAAGAGGTCTCCTCTTCCTTCGTCACAAGCGAGTGTGCATCCCTCGCTTCAGGAGCAAAATCATCTCGGTCCCCCCTCGCGAAGGTCGGCTTCGACTAATGGGACGAACGGGAACCAGAGCAGTAAGAATCCACCGCCAAGATCACTTTCGCCTGACCCACCGTCCGCACCGCTCTCCATCGTGCCGGTCTCGAATGGGTCGCACATCGGACAGACTTCTCCGGTGACGAAACCGAGGAGGTTATCCTGGCAGCAGGCTTCGAACAGGAAGACGGTGGAGGAGCTGGAGAACGAATGTGATTCTGACGACGACGTTCCGCCGGACACCATCTTTTATAATGTTCCTCTTTCCCCGCGGTCGGCGAGAGCATTATCCGCCGCACCTTCACCGGAGAGGACATCGCCTAGAGAGCCGCTACCAGTCAATGGAGAAGCTACACCGCCACCAACAAGGGGATCTTCGATGGTTTCCGTACCTAGTGAATTGGGCAATGAGGTGAGGGGCAGGACCCAATTCCGGTCCAAAAGTTGGAGCGACGCGATGTCGGAGTTGGGGGACGAGGCAAAGGAATTGAGCGAGGCGCTGGAGAGACATGCGGATGAGGAGATTGAGCAGACCACAAGGAGGCTACAGAAGTCCATGGAGAAGAGCAAGAGTAGTGCCTCAATCATGTCCGGTCCCGTACCGCCTACGCCTATGCCTATCAAGAAGAGTTTTTCTACCACTACGGTTATCCCGCTCCCGCCGCTGCAAATGACGAACGGGATGATCGATCCACTGCCGATCAGTAAAGAGAAGGAAGCTGTGCTATCCAGGACTAGGCCTTCGTGGTTACCGCCCAAGTCGAAGGAGGAGGAGAAGAGACACTTGAAGGAGTATAAAAAGATGATGCGCCTGTCGCAGGAAGCGGGTAGGCTACTTTGCTCACGGTGTTTGAAATGTATAATCTGACAGTAGCATAGATCGGAAACGAGCCGAAAAAGAGCGACAAGAGCAAGAGTACAAGGATCGGATCAAAAACGATACAGACAAGGTCTGGGACCAGCACATTATACCGAACTGGAGTATCGCGACTCGCAAGAACGAAACCCGAGAGCTCTGGTGGCAGGGTGTCGCTCCTCGATGTCGGGGAAGAGTCTGGCAGTTGTCGTTTGGCAATAATCTTACAGTAGGCCCGGAAACGTTCCGGCTGGCACTGAAACGGGCACGGGATGTGGAGGATGGATTGAAGAAGAGCCCGGCAATGTACTCATTCAAGGAGAGGGAACTGTTCAATGCTATAAGAAGGGATGTGAATAAGACCTTTACAGAGCTCAAGATTTTCCAGGTAGGTTTTGTGGGGGTTTTCTCACTCGAGCTCCTTTGTAGAACTTGTTATTGGGTGGTGGTGGTTGACAATTCAGTTTCAGGAGAAGGGCCCGCTTCATGAGGGTTTGTTGGAGGTACTGATGGCTTATTCCATGTATCGAAGCGATGTTGGATACGTTTTCGGCACACACGTGGGTTATACTTCCCGGTTTCATCTAGATGGATCGCTGATTATGCTATAGGTTGTCGCTGGTTTATTGCTTCTGAATCTCTCCCCGGAACAGAGTTTCACCACGCTCGTTAATCTTCTCAATCGTCCTCTACCATTAGCTTTCTACACACAAGACGAGGGCGCGGTAATTGAGCTCCCCCAAACCCACGAATTCTTTCGTCGCTAATTCAAACCAGATGTCCCGAGTCTACAACCTATTCCTCAAAGCCTTCAAGTACAAACTCCCCTCACTATACCAACACATCCACGTGATCCTCAACCTCCCGCCACCAATGTACCTGGAAGCTATGTTTTTGACGCTCTTCACCCTGCACTGTCCCATCGACATTGCATCCCGGATCTGGGACATTTACTCATTCGAGGGTGACGCTTTTCTGGTCCGCACCGCGATAGCGGTAATGACCGTCTTGGAATCTAGACTCTATGGCGATGCAGAGGAGGTTGTTGGCCTCCTCGGCTGGAACGTGAAGCGCGGATGGGAACTCGGGAAGGAGGATGAGTTCATGGCGATTGTTAGGTCTGCCGGTAAGGAGGAGGATAAGTCGAGGAGGTCGAGTTTAGAACCTTCAGAGGACTAGTTTTGGTATTGCCAGCGACCCCTTTAT
>QLOI01003595.1:0-22580 GCA_003313605.1 Tuber umbilicatum | reverse complement strand
AGTGTCGAAGGCGGGGACAACATCTTCGTAGTAGGAGCTTGCGGCGTTGGTTGGGGGTGCTGGGGGGTAATCCGAGTGTGAAGAGGAGGATGGGCCCGCGGGGAGCTCTACTGGTGGAGGAGAAAGGGATTGTGGGGGAGGGGTGTTATTGCGTTGCTGTTGCCAAGCTTGGCGAGGCGGTATGTATCTGTAGGGTTCGTTAGTAGGGAAGCGATAGTTTAGGAGCAAGAAAAGAGGGGGAAATTACTCGTCTTGTGGGATCGATCCTCCATTTTCGTTTACTACAGATAATCTTCCATTGTGCGGAGGTTCTAAAGGACGTTCATCCGTGTCCAGTTCCACCGGCCCACCAGGTCCACTTGGCATACCTCCACGTTCATCTCCCCTTGTACCTCCAACTACAGCAGCCATTGGTAGCGTCTTTTCAAACTCCCTCCTCTCATCAATAATCTCATCCTCAGGGTAATCGTATTGTCGTGGCCCAGGTGGAGGCACAGGTCCTCCCCTTCCGCCCATCATCATCGTTCCCGGAGGCGGTCCTCCCATTCCTCCGTACGGAGCTTGCCCACCACGCATCCCTCCTTGGGGAGGAGGGCTCATCATTCCATTATTCTGCGGCGGACCCATGCCATATCCTGGACCCCCACCACTATAAGCATTGCTGGGGGGTTGTCGGGGCCCAAATTGACCCGGCGAAGGACCTCTCCTCGGCGGGGGAGCCAGTCCTCCCGCAGGAGGATACATGCCGGGCGGTGTTGGTCCTCTAAACCCACCAAGTGGCTGCCCCCGCTCTCCATATGCATCTCCCCCATACCCCCTATCATACCCGCCTCTCTGCGGAGGTGGAACCCCATACGGCCCTGAGCTTCCGCTAGTCCCTGTTTGTAATGTTCCATTCGAGGATTGGTTCCTTACTTGTCCCGGCGGCATAGGTCTAGACAAAGGCCCAGCACCTCTAGGTGGCGGACCATACCCCACACTTCTGTCGCTCGGTTCCCTTGTCAAGGTATTACTCCTTGTAAACGACCCATCCGATCCAGTGCCCGGTATGGGTGGGGAAACAGTTCTAGATCTAGGATTAAGCAGGATTCTCTCTCCTTCTGGCTCACCCGGTGTCGGCTTGTTCACCTCGAACGTTGCATATTCAGGGACTTTGTCGGGTTGTGTAGGGGCAGCAGCACGTTCCCGAGCAAGAGCCTGTGATGCGTAGAATTCCCGGCCGTTCATAGCAGCATTATCTTCTATCCTCTTTCTTCTTGCTTCCTTTGATACAACAGTCCTACGCATCCCACACATTACTATTCCTGCCATCGCAATCAGAATAGTCGCGCCCAAAACCACCCAACCACCCCATTGCACATGCGGAAGGAAGATCAATATATCAACCAAGAAGGCCAGAAGCGAAAGTAGGAAAGTTGGTAACGAAAGTATGAGGAGAGCGAGCAGGTAACGAGGCGAGTGCGCAGGCGAGTGAAGGTGAGATATGACAGCGAGCACCAGTAATATTAGAGTGAAAAGTGCAGCGATAGGGTGAACAATCAGTAAGTTTGATAATGAGTT
This sequence comes from Tuber umbilicatum, assembly GCA_003313605.1. Lineage (NCBI taxonomy): Eukaryota > Fungi > Ascomycota > Pezizomycetes > Pezizales > Tuberaceae > Tuber > Tuber umbilicatum. The sequence goes on along the minus strand of QLOI01003595.1, from coordinate 21,020 downwards.
GCGTGCATTGGATGGCAGCGAGAAGTCGGAATTGGCGGGTGAGAGAGAGCCTGCAATGAGATAAGGTTAGTTAGCCACCCAGCCAGGTTTCAAAAACCGAAATGCATAGCAGAGAGGTGAAAGGGACAAAGGCAGGGCCACCACGCTCAATTGGGTTGTACGGCCAAATCAACAATGTCGTCAAACTACAGTACCGAACCGCAGTCATGTTCCCGCACCTATTATCTCCACTTCCCTCGACCCCAACCTCTCCAGAGTAAAAACGTACCCATATTATAGCCAATCCTGACACCGCTGCATGTTTTCGCGTCGCAAAAGCCAAAGACGCCAAATGCAATATCCTTATAAGAGGCCAAGTGAATAGATGTAATGACAGGAGTGCTCAACACGCTCAGCAATAACAGTGTAAAGGCCGCGAACAGTAAGATACTGAGCGGAGTAGCCGGTCGCAAACGCATTTTGACTTTTTTTCCCCCCCAGATTTATCTCCTGGTCCACGATCAGATATGGTGTAGTGAAGAAGGAAAAGAGAGAAAGAGCGAAAGAGCAAAAGAATGGAAGGCCGGTGTGTGGGTTGGAGCGGGGGTTCAACCCGTACACCGGTTGTTTGTGTGGCTCAGTTTTGGTATAGCTTGTGGGGGGTGAACTGGGATAAAAATAATAAAGGAAAGGTGCCTCCCGCAAGTCGAGGATAGAAAAAAGAAAAACTTGGAATGCAGCGCGCGTACCGAAGGGTATAGTAATAGTGACGGAGTCCGCAAACGCTGATCAGTCGCGAATGGGATGGAGAAAAGGTTAAGGGGAGAAAACGAATGTCGACAACAATTTTGGGTTCACCGGTAAAGGGGTGAAATTGCTGAGTATAGTATGTACCGGTAGCCCTTTCCCGTAAATGGGCAAACAAAAGCGAAAAAGTTTCCGGTCGGTGAAATTCGCCGCAACACCCGGAGAACGAACAAAGGAAAGGGGGAGGAATAGAAATTGGTACAGTACGAGTGTTTAAGTCTGGGATACTTGCACCGAAGTTGTATGTGCCCGTGTGTGTAAGTGTGCCAATTTCCCTCACTTTTCCTTCCTTCCCTCAATCGTCTACCAGAGACACAAAGAGAGACAAACTCATGGAGGTTCAAGCTGGACAGTTCAGGGGAATGAGTGGTGGTGCGGAGGATGAGCGATGAATGACCCGCACGGCGTCAACGTCAAAACCTTATGCACGGCATGGAGCCCGCCCGGCTCCACCAAGGAAAGAAGAAGAAAAAATACGGGTTATGCAGAGCCTCACTCCTATCTATGCACACACACTCTTTCTCTCACTTTCTCTCTGCGGAAAGAGGTGCAAGAAATGCTTAATTCCGCTTCAAAACGACACTTGGGAGAAAAATAGGCCAACTTTTCATCCAACTGTTTCTCTACTCCCTCCATTAACTACGCGCCCCTTTTCCGCCCAAAATTTTCTTTCAAGGTGGCTCTCCTTCCGGCGATTAGCCTTCGACAAGATAACTCATGTAAATTTACAGTAAGCAGGCTCAGGCTCGCGCTCCAAACCTTCCCCATTCCGCCGGATTTGGTCTCTACCAGTTTCTGTCCCGGGATCAACCCATTGCACCTCTCTACCCTGCACCCACTTAGCTACGGTGATAGTCTTAGTTGGTCTAGGATCCAGTGTTGCAAGCGATATACACGTAGAAAGTAACACAGTGTTGTCAATATGCTCGCTTCCTCCTCCTACAAGTATCGGTAATCCTTGTCCTTGTGCTGGTATATACAGTCGCTCATACTGACATACAGAACGTCATTCCCTACTCATTTTTAAAAATAGCCCCTCCTCCCTTGAAAAAGCTTATGAATTTAGACTGTGTTTCAAGAAAAAGGGGTTGACGCGACGGTGATACTCGAAACCCTTCTCCCGCCCCTTCGTGTGGAGAAGTGACTGCGCCGGCCATCTGGCGCCACTTATCATTGGTCCGTTCAAATATAAGTCCAGACCAAACATCAAAGGTCGACTTAGTATTCGCTACACCATTTTACGCCGCCAGAATGTCTCACTTCGTGATACCGCATCATTGACAATACTCGTGCGTTGGACCCTACTGGCGCCGGTACGCGAAACCAACGGATTGCCATCTATCCATTCCCACTTGAAGAGGAATGATAATAAAGACACTAATCATGAAATATCACTCGAACCTCTAATTTGCTGATCATTCCTCATGCCAACAAGTACCAGAAACGGGAGCGACGCTGGGTTGGCATTTTAGCTTGTGAATGTGACAAAAACCAACATATCCATGATGATGCGCTGTTTGCGTCTCAGTGCCGCTACTGCCACCGAATGCTGCCGGTATCCCATCATGTTCGACTACCCTGGCCAATCATGCTTGTACTGCTGGATGCCTTATCGATATGGATACCGTAGCAGAGTTAGGATATGGCGAAGTTCCCATCGGTGAAGGATGTGCGGTCCTGCGGGACACGTGAAGTTTGGACTTTGTTTGGCGGTGCTAGGTCGAAAATAGAGCAGTTCTATCTATGATACATGAATAAAAAGAGCGGGAGAGTTTCTCCTAGGAAATTCAGAGGAAGGGGTCTTTTTTTTTCACAATTTCGGTAGTTCGTGTGGAGCGGGAAGTCGGGAATAATGATCCCGTGTCCACGAGGGTCACAGAACCACGTATGGAGCCCCGCACCGTACGTTTGCTTTCATCATGTGTTGGGGGGGATGTGGCCATCGTGCGGCCATGCGGTCATGCTACTCTGTTTTAGGTTAGGAAATATCCCCGGCCCCGCTGCGGGCGCGACTCATTGTAGACCTCATGGTATACTTGGGTTTGGGGACTGAGGGGTTATGTCAGCCCATATGTAGGAATGTCCGAGTGGTCAAGGAGTTTGGCTCGGATTGCCCTTCATGGTACCAAATGGGTTCGCCCGCGCAGGTTGGAATCCTGTTTCTGACGTTTATCCTTTTGCTTCTCCACACTGTGCTGTATTATCGTGTTGATATCCCACGCAGAAAAAGTGTTCCCAGTACTCGAGTAAGTTACTCACGCTTGTCACCGTATGTGCTTTTTTTGGGGAAAATCCGGAAACAAGGACCAACAGACGTCGCTGGCGGTACTGAGAAATGAGAGATCTTTACTCCTACTAGCTAATCTGTACCTATCAACTACGGATGAGCGGTGTTGGTATGATAGTGGTTAGCCGTAACGGCGATAAATCCTGCGCAAAGCGGGTTACCACCAATGATACGGTAGTCTGCATAAACTAGTCCGCGTAAGCTTTAGCAAGTATATATATAAAGAGCGACTTCCTCCTTCTATCATAGCTAGTCTGCCCATTCAGCCCGATGGTGTTAACCTTTCCTTCACTCCCGGCCTAAAACCACCTACCCCCAATTCTGAGCTAGACCGACGCTCGATTCCAGATACCCGGTACCGGCACGGGTACTCTAGCTCTACAGACAGATCAATTACATGCTGGTCAGCTCATCTTCCATCACTCGAAATCCGATGACCAGGTAAGGTATGCAGGGTGCGACATATGGTACCGGTTGAGTATCGAATGTCTGACAGGCAAAGTTAGATGAGATGGCACGCCAACGCTGTGTACTGTACTTGGCTATTTAAATATCCTCCGGGCGCTTTGCATATATTTGTACCTGCCTTGGTCAAAATCGTCCGAAGGCTTTTTAAATTGCCAAGCAGAACGACCTTATTTTCATTGAAGTTTGCTCGCTTACGTACCGGTATCAGCCTAAACTTAGATGCCTCCGGTCGGAAGGTGGAGGGGAGTTTGCCATACTTGTCCTAGTACGGTATCCTTGAAGCTTCAGATGAGGCGGGGGGCTAGAACTACAGTAGATCATTTATGCCGAGCCGACTGATCCGTCGGGTTGAGGCACTCCGGAGGAACACCAGCACTGGAAAATCGAAAACTGATTGGAGCCACATTGGACTCCTGGTTGTTGGTATCCCTTGGCTTGTACTCGTACTCGAGCATTGGCGGAAGCATGGTTGAGACTCGAGACCGCCTTCTATGATACCAAAAAGGAGAATAACGCGACCTATTCAGGAAAATTCTCCGCAGATCTTTGGGGTTAAAAATGTTTATTGGCAGGGTCATTTTTCGGAGGGTCTCAAGCCATGCCCCTTCACGCTGGTATGATACCGGTATTCCTCTACTGGAGTGCGGTAGCTTTCGGGCGAAAATTTCGTGGGATATTTGGCATACGGATGAAGGGATGGTGGGCAGGGGCTGCGTCCGACATCAGGTTCCATCGGCACGGCTCGAACCTTGAGGTGGGTCCGATTAATTCGGCGATACTTGGAACCGTTTGAGCTGTTCCCTATTCCTTGCGGTGGTGATTTCGTTGCTCACGGCTGTCCTTGGGATTGGAGGGCTGCGCGCTGCAGTGATTGATGCAAGCGAAATCCATAAATCCTCGCCCATTCGCATCTTTTTTCCAATGATTAGTCCCCCCCTACATACCCCTCACATTGACTCACCATCGTCCGGGAGAAAAAGGTTACGACCCCCTCACCACACCGGTGAGTACTTGAGTATATTACTCACCCGCCATACACTCTGTTGTGCAGTCCTGTGCGGGAAGAGAAGCATTCACGATTGGATGCAAAATGGGTCCCCTGCAGCTTGAATGGAGAGCCATCGCATCGTATTGTTATCACCAAATTTGGAAAACGTCCGATCTCGCTACTATGCACTCTGCGTTATAGCCGTATGGGGTTCTGCTTGGTGAAGTTTCTCGAACTTATGATGCACTTCTTGTCGTCCAAAAGGGAAGTTGGTCGGAGAAGCGACTCTTTCGCCATAGAGTGTGGTTTGTAGCACATGATACGCTGCTCGTGGTATGGCTCGGGGGTAAAGCTGGGGATGAAATGTTGGTTCATACTGCACTGTACAGTACTTTAAGCGCCCGGCGGATGGTGGGTTAGTGGACCCCACGGTAGGCAGGAATCTTTCCTGCTCCCCCGGGATTAATATATCGCCCTTTATTCCTTTTGCTGCCCTCTCATCTTTCGCCTTCTTTGATGCCTTGGTGGGAAAGGGGGAAGGAAAACAACAACATTCACCACTTTCCCTCTCATACGACCCAATTGTTTGACAAAATGTATCTCCGGGAGGCCAGATTAGAGGACATGTCAACGGTGGGCAAGATTGGTGCGAGGGCTTTTATCGACGATCCTTTATTCACTGTTTTGGAGCCCGGGAGACATGCCTATTATGAAGATTACGAGGCAGGTTGGATCCGCCGGGTGCGCGAAAAGGTTTTAAAGCCAGAGGCGAGAATAGTTCTCGCGGTGGACGAAGAGACAAAGGATATAGCAGGATTTGCAGTCTGGGTGCGGGAAGGAGACGATCCAGCGGCAGATCACTGGAGGAACGAAGGAGGTATACTAAAACGTATGATTACTACTACTTGGGAGAAAAAAGAGCTATCCTATCCTACCAATCATAAGCCGGTCTAATGCTTCCTCCCTTCCTCACAGTAGAAACTAACGAGGAAGTCCAGGAATCGAGTTCAAGCTCCTCGCCATCGATGACAAAATCACCACCCTCTTTTCCCCCAAATCCCGCTCGGAAAACCCCGCCGCCCTAGCACGCTTGGACAAGGCGGTCGAGCAGGCTGCCGCAGGGACCTGGTCTCAGGAAGGCCGCCACATCCGCTGGCACCTGCATATCCTGGGCGTGGACCTCTCATGGCGCAGGCGGGGCGTCGGCGGCCTGCTTGTCAGCTGGGGCATGAAAAACTGCGCGAAGGAGGGCGTGATATGCTGCCTCGAGTCGAGCCCAGCTGGTAGGGGCCTCTATGAAAAATTAGGCTTCAAGGTCGTTGACGTGTGGGCGCCCTTCGAAGGGTTCGAGGGGGGGTTTGAGCACCTTACTGCCCCGATGATGGTTTGGCAACCTGGTTCTGCGAAATCGAACGGGGCCGAGAAAGCGGCAAATGGGGTTACGATTGAGGACGGGTCGGTGAATTGTGCGAGGAAACGTACTGACACGGTGTAATCAATTGCCCTCTGGTGGGTAGTAGTGTACTCGTTGAGAAGTTATGTATATTATGCTTCATCTTTTTTTTCATTTCCATTCCTTTATCCTTTCTTGTGGTGTTGTGTCGGCATCTGAGAGACTGTGTATGTACTCGTGCGCATTTTGATACCGATTGTACAGTACTCGACCACAAGCACACGGTACCGGTAGATGTTCTCGTAAAGACAGGGATAATGAACCAGCAAAATAAACACTCTCTTGTACGAAACATCTCCCCTGGTACCGGTACTTACACGAACAATAGCCATGGGAGGCATATAAAACAGATACGGTACGACGAATTAATCATCAGACAAGATCCGTAACTTATGTACAACAATCCGATTTTGTAAACCTTCCTTGCTGCTGCTCGAAATCGCCTTCACATGCCTACACTGCACCCATGCATACGGTACATAATCTGGTCCTACAACGCCCAGGTGAAGACATGGGGCATCCCAATTGCCGAAAAGCTTGTACCCGTACTACCGTTACTTTAACACACTACGGGGGAGGGGGGGGCAGGGCACTGTCTTTTTCCCTTTTCCCCTTTTCATACCCCAGCGTATTGGCTCACTCACTCTACCGGTACTTGTATCGTCGCAGCGTGGACTGGAAGGGAGTACTGTACCTCCTGCAGGACCTTCCTCAAATGGGTAATTAAGCACCCTGCAGACTTTGTGCGAGCGAGCTACGGGATGCTTAATTAATAAGGCAAATTAAGCGCGGCTTGCAGGATTGGCTTTGTGTTCCGGCGAGGCTTTGTGGTCGCCGTGTCGGAAACGTAGGGCTCAGGCTGAGGGTTAGGAAATGCTGGACAAGGTTGGGTGTTGCACACGGGCGAGTGAGAGGGTGTGCAGTTATAGCGGTAGAGGGATAGTGCGTGTAGAAAGCGCCAGTGGCTTCGCGTTTTAGACGGCGGCGTAAGCAGGATGGGCGCCAGCCCGTATCTCGCCATACCGTGCTGCGTCATTCTCTCCAAGCTATAGCCATAGGCGCTTTACACTCCCCTATTTATACGGGGGTTAGAAACGGCGACGGATATTACGGATATCTGGGACACACCCGTCACTCCTCTTTCCCTTGGATTACGGGATGTGGCCCCAGAGTGGAGGCCTACGAGCAAGACATGCGTGACTACCGGTATGCTGGGCTCCTCCAACTCCGTGGGCTCAGTACCTATTTAGTCGTTCATCTATTCCCTCAGTCATCCACCCATCGCACCCCACGCGGGATTTGAGGCAGGTCTACTAATCTATCCATATATGCCCCCATTCGTCTGCGTGCCGCGCATGTGCATTTTCCCTACTCTAGTGGTATGGGATCCCCTCATATCGAGAACCCTACTCGTGGGAGGGCTCGATGATATCCTAGTGATCCGAGTTCCGTATATCCACAAACACGATAAAGTATGGAGAGCTCCTCCAAGTTTGTCTTCTAGCAAATTCTTTGGTGGGGCACAGTGCGGTGTTGTGAGATGAGATGGAGGTTCTCCTATAGCTATGGGGTGATCGTGAGGGGGAGTGGATGGCGAATACAGGAGCTATGGATACCGGAATACAGTTACATGTACTTGGTGAAGACCTCCAAAAATCGCCACGTCCAAACACAGCTAGAGCACCTGGAGATGAAAGAGCATGTTATGCGTGTTATACTTCCTAACCTATCGCTCGATGGATCCGCAAGCGCAGACCCCACGGGGGAAGGCAGAGGTTGACGAGTGATGTTGTATGATAGCTTATAGGAGTCATAGGTCTAGCGAGTACGGGGTGTACGAGTAGTTTTACTTCCCTAGGAATCGGTGACGAGGCGAGTACAGTACCGGGGGTGGGTCGAAACCGCATGTATCGTACGCGCATCCCAAAGAACCAAAATGGATGGTGTATGATGACGTGATTGCTTTGGTAACTTTGGACAGTAGAGTACGACACGATACCGGTTGCAACATGCGGGAGCGAGCGTTAAGGTTAACTTAAGGCTATTGCGTCGGATGGCCTTTTTAGAGACCGCCGATATGTATCATACGGGAATCGAGGCAGCGCGTCGGCCTAGTGAAATGGCGGCCCGTATTTACCAATGTATAGCATTCCAAGGCCAGTGCCTAATCCTACCTATCCATCTACCTATTCATCTATCTAGCATATCACCCTATCGTGCAAAGAATGCGACCGATAGATTGATAAACCAGGCTTAATCTTGGATCACGGATAGCTCACCCACGATACACCGACGGCATGCATACCAGCGCGGCCGAGTTGGATTCGCACACCCCATATGGGAGCATTCGCGGGAAAAAGTAGAGTTCACGACAACAGCGCTCCAGCCACAATCCCATATGAACCTTTGACCCTCCCCCCACTACAAAAACTTTACACCTATTACCAAAAATAAAACGAAGCCTATCTGCATGTCCTCCTTGCCTTTAGTAATTAATTGACCCACCACACACCTGTCGTAGCTCTCATACATGCCTTAGCATCTTGTCTGCCCACTTGTACTTGAAGAGGAGCTCCCTTCACACACTGGCATGGGCTATGATACCGTAAAAACTGGGTGATAACGAACCCACCCCGACTGGTCGTGTGGCGGTCTCCTGTACTTTGAATGGCCCCAGAGGGCCTCCAGGGACGCTTGCTTATGTTTCCAGCCTCGTTAGTGAGTTTCCATCGATTAGAGCATCTAGATTCGCTACTTGAACGGCGCAGGCCAGTTTGTTATGACCGAGTTTTTACTGTACAAGTCAAGATGAAATAAGTAGAAGGGAGGGTCAGCGAACAGGAGAAGCTCAATAAACAATCACTGGGTGCTAAAGAACATCTCCGGGATTGTCCGTTGAGCATCCCTCTTCGTTGGCCTCCCCACCTAAATCACAAACAATAATAAAAGGTAGTAACTTGCTCATATATAATAAAAATAACTTCCCCTCTATATAGTGAAAAGTAGCCCTCCTACCTTTTGTGCAGATAACGGAAAGTAGCCTCAATACCCGAGGCCTGATATCTCGGTATATCAACGAGATTACTGTTTGTCCTGGAGGGTGGTAGGTAACCAGTCATTATTCTATTCCAAAAGCTAGTGAGCCAGCAATGTGGGCGAGAAATTAAACATCCTCGCATCGAATCTTTTCCATAGGCTGACAGGCCCAGTCGAGAGGGCCTTACCGTTTAAAACATGGCCAAACCCTTGACTTCTCGACTCGGAGGTGTGCGCTTAAGATATTCACGTTGCACTGAATGCATAATACCCTCAGCCCCCCCGGAAATGATCGCAGTGGCTTGTTTCCCAACTCTACATCTCAAGGAAAATTAAACCTCTACACACCCACTCTCTCTCTACCCAACCAAACAAACCAAAGAAAAGAAGCCAAATCCACCCGCAAGCTCGTCACTACGAAATTACACCATGGCCCCCTACCAAGAATCTCTACCAAACCTCCTTCACCCACCTGCTCACCAGCGTCAGCATCGCAACAGTACTGCCACGTTCCAGGCAAAACAGGATAAACATGAGAACAGCACGTACACACTTCGCAGAGCCCTCGTTGATTGACCGTAAAGTAATCATGACTATACTTTACTATCTCACCAAGGAATCACACTCCCAAATCTCCTCACTTCACCACCCCGACTACAAGATTAAAATAACAACCGCTCACCGATGTCCCGGATGCGATACCTTGTGCAACTCCATTTATACCCTCACTCAGCGTATTAGACCAGACTATGCAAAGGTAACCTCTCCCCCTTGAGCACCTAGCACAATTAGCCTCGCAGAGAATTTCCAGCGACTATTGTGCAGTTAGCTTACAATATTCATATCGAAGGTTCCACACCTGGGCAGCACAGCGTTCGAGCCCCCATTCAGCAGTGAAGACGATGTCCTCCCCGCAATCTCCAGGGCCGGCGGTTGGGGTAAATTTTTCCGAAAGCCGAGCGCCGAGGAGTCTCCGGTAGCAACAGCTCCGATGATATCAAATTCCCGGGCCACTGCCGGTATTGTTTTGGTAGAAGGGCGGCCCTGAGTAACCCGCGGGTTTGGTCCAGTCACCCTTTCCAACTGCTCAAAGTGTATTTTTCAGTTGGTTTTAGAGATTGAAATGGCAAGAACGATTTTGACCTATCCCTAGGAGCTCTCAAGCCACCAGTGGAAATCGGCCCTCAAGCGTCCCCGGGGTTCCAACACTCCGCACGCGATAACCAGCATCGCCCACTCATCAGCTTACCAATCAGATCTATTGTTACTCTCCGGTCCAAGCCATACAAATAGGTAAAGGTTTGATGATACTCTATTAGGCCATTTTTCAAGAACCACATCCCTAGCATGCGCGATATCGTTTCCCTCCCGAATAGATGTCCCGAAGTTGACTCCACTCATCCCTGCCCTCCTTCGTGATGTTGCAAAAAATTGCTTCCTAATTCCAACTGCGGTCATCTAAAGAGGGCTCATGTTAGAATACAGAGTCACAACAGGGTTATTGAGAGTCTGCCCTTATTGGTTACTAGTTCTGGATGATGTACTAAATATTATGGTAGACTGTTCTAAAGTGTATTTAATGAGCTCAAAGCTCTTCTTTCCTTAATCTTTCCCTTAATAACAAATACAAATACTTCTCATAACTCCCACAAATCTCAACGGCTCAGTACTGTGATCTTTTCCCGCAAACCCGTAATCTCTTCCCTCCGCTGACCCTTAATCTCTTCCCGCTGACTTGTAATTCTTTTCCGCTGACTCAAAATCTCTTCCTCCAAATACCGTAGCCTATTCAGGATCCCGCGGCCGGTATCATTGGAATGAACTATTTCAGGCCTGCTGGACGACTCTGCTCGAACTGGTGATATCCCTTAAATGGATTTTGTCAAGCATTCAACAACTGTTTCACGTTCTTTCTCGGCCTTACTACTCCCTTGAACCTCACAATATACGAGCCCTGGCAACATCTGCAAGACGATATTGCTTTGTAAGTATTAAAAATTCCCTAAAATTGACCTAACAAAATATCAGTTGGTATGGGGGCTTACTTTACTTTTGCTGCCTGTTCCGGGCACGGCACTGCAATTACCGTTTAAAAAGTTCGCCGTGCCTCTTAAATGCTTTGTCCATTTTCTGAATAAGGTGGACCAAGTCCCCCAAGCTCTGGAGACCGTCAGTACTGCTTTAGGTAAACAAAATATCCTTACCTTCTCAACAGGGGTCAATTTCTTATTAAGAGAATCTATGAAGTTACGCACCGTTGTGTTTGTTAGATTATCTATAGGGCATGTGCCTTTATAGTGTGCGGTAAAGAGGCAGAGGGCGGTGTTTTGTTTCTTTTGAGTTTGTTGTTTTTCCACGGTTGCCCGCGCCCTGGTGATATATACTTATTAGTCAGCCCATAGCTGGAACATCCACCGATCACCGTTTCCACCACGTTTGCCCTATCGTTCCACCTCTCATCCATGCTCATTTTTCCACTTCCTGCATGCATCTTTGAGTTGCTTCTTCATGGCCCTCATCAGCGTGAATCGACTTTTACAGAGGGCTATCAACCCCGGTCTAAAGGGGAACGACATGCTCGGTGAATCAAAGGGTTCCTGCGGCTGCTTTATAGGATATTGTAATAGTAAAGGGGTTGAGGTCAAAATTCCGGAACCCAACTGATCCAACTGTTCAAATACTTCTCTTGTACCAAGGAATCCACATATTTTCGCTGCCCAGATTTCTCCTATCATACGGTACGAGTATGATACACGAGTACAGTATCATACATTACAGTACATCGTATCTGAAAAGTCTATACGTACCCCCCATGGTAACCGGACTGCACAATAATTTAGGGTACTGTACTAACCTATAGAAGTATCATACTGTACCGTCAACCCCTACGTTAAGCTACACACGCACTACGGTAAATACAGGTATGTAAAGTATCATAGAATTCGATAAAAATTAACAAAAATAACAAATAAAATAAAAACACCCCAAAGCTCCGAAATCGCTATGGCGGTAGGCAGGTTGACGTTAGCATGAAAGAAACGACAGACAGACAAAATCCGTATAAGACCAACGTCGAGTGACGGTCCATGTATACGTCTTCAAATTCATTAATTCATTTAATAACTTATGCCCCCGTCAAATCTATAACCTCGACATTCACCCACCCACCCCCGCCGCTGGCCGAGGCCCCGCTGTCGGCAAATCTCCAAGACCCTTCAACGCTAGTCCTCAACACAGCTTTTTTTGTCGTTCTACCATTCACGGCGGTCCTTTCTCCACCGTTGCCCCCCGATGGCGACAGTGGGGGGGGAGTCCTCCGATAAGGTGCCTCACCCTCATTCTCCGAATCACTGATATCCAAAATACACACCGGTGCCTTCTCCTTACTGGTACTCTTTTTCTTCTCTGTAGAGCCACGGCGTTGGTCTGCCCTACTTCGACCAACAGTTCCGACTTCCGGTGATGAGGGGATAGAAACAGTTGCCCCCACCTCCAGCGCTGGCGCCACCGTCGTGGGAGAAACAGCTTGCGGAGACACCGCTGCTCCGTAGATACCCAGTGCAGAGTATCTACGCCCCCGTGGCGGCGATAACCCAATTGTTTCGCATGGCAATACAGGAGCGGTCCAGATGTTTTCTTGCTCCTGGCTGGTCTCCTGCTCGCGTGGAGGTGGGTGGTGGTTTTGGGTTGAGGGGTTGGAAGTCAGTGGTTGTCTGGAAGGGTTTCGTTTAGGTGTCGGTGCAGTGATAGGTGCCGGCGCCGGATGTGTAGAAGCGTCGTCTTCACGAATCTGGAGGGTTGAAAGATGGGAGGTTAGTGATGAGAGGCCCACTGAAGCTTCTCGCTGGGCACGTCCTATGGGGGAGGAGGAAGAGCGGGACCCCTGGAGGAGGTGTTTAGATAGGGTTGGTTGTTGTTTTCTGGGTTTGGAGATCGTGGGGTATCCCGGCATTGTGTCTATGACCTCCACTGACTTGTCTTTGGACCTTGTCGAGCGGGATTTCTTGGTAGTGCTTGTGGTCGTCTTTTTGGCTTTTGGTTTCGGGTTTTCATATTCCTCTACCATCTCTGGGACGCCCTGGCGAGCAAATACTTCCAGTACCCACATTCGCTCTATGGAATACGGGTCGTAGTCTTTTGCTTTACGAGAGCCATCTTCGCCGTCCTGTGCGAATTCGTCGTCGTCCTCGGGCTGGATTTCTACATCATCATCGGCTTCGGCGTCCATGTTGACCTTGACGATGTTGCCTGGGGTGAATGAGATTCGCAGCTCTCTGCATCCCCCTGTGGAAAAGTGCTCTCGCCGGCCATGGAAGCCGGAGACTAACTCCCGGACGTCCCCCGTGGGTGTGCAGAGATTCCAGGACATGACTGCGGGAGCTAGACAGCGGATGAACTTTGCGGCGCCGATCTTCCCGCGCCATTCAAACGCCCATCGGGCAGATTCCCTGAGCCCTGAGAAATCAATTTCCCCACCCCAGCAGATGCTATTCCGCAGCCTTTCCACCTTCTCCTTGCTTGATACAACCGGTTTCCTGTAGTATCCAAGTACAGTCATATCCGGAAACCCCTCTGGTATCCTTACAGTCTTGTTCTTCCTCTTAAAGTATCCACTCTCGTTCGTCTCCAACTCTTTCTGCAACCTCCTCCTCCACTCCGCCAACCCCTCCTCATCCTGTACATTCAGCGCGCACAGGAGCTCCCCAAAACCCGCCCTTGCCGCGTCCGCGGCAATCTTAACCCCACACCTGGGGACCCCCTCAGGCAAATAATCCCCTCCGCGCATCAGCGCAACAAGCACCATTCCCTCAGGCGTAAGCCCGCTCGCAGCCTCAACATCCGCCCTCTCATAAACACTAACATGCGTGGGAGTCTTACTCTTCCCGCCCTCCCCAGACCAATTCCTGAACGTGACCTTACAGCCAAACATGAGGGTGTCCACGTCCTCGGATAGTACCGCGTCAACTATGCCGTGCTTTTGCAGGTTTGCACATTCGGCTTCTGCCTCTCCTGGGGCTTCGTGGTATGGGAAGCCGAAGAGTTTTAGCAAGGCTTTTGTCGATCGGGTTAGGGTTGGGGTCATGGTTGTGTTGGTCTTGTGGTTCCGCTTGAAGACTGGTCGATTCGGGCCGTCAAAGACAAACAGGGGCGTTATGTTCAGATGGAGAAGGCGGATTAGGCGGTAGTAGAGGGTTCGCAATGCGGGATTGTTTCCGCCTGTTTCCACGTCAGTGATTCTTTTTTCCCTCTTCCTCCCCTTCGGTTTCAAGGTGGAAAAACGATGGAAAAGGTGGAATACCTTTTCCTGCCTGCACCTGAAATGCCCATATTGAAGCGTCGACTGCGAGGCGGAGGCGGCGACCAGTACTGATGTAGTGATCGGTGGAGAGTTTCGCGAGAGAGACCCGCGGGCCAGGTCCGAGTTCTTGATATAATCTAGGAAAAAAATTAGTTAGCCATACCTTAATTCCAGATGGTTTACTTAGAGGGTGGGTCATACCCAACGATGCCCATTGTTTCTTTCGGCTTTTGGTAATTTAGTGAGGAAGTTGGTGATAGGCTGTGATGGTGGATCGTGAGATATGTTCTGTGTAGAGCCTGGTGGTTGGCGTCGGGTTTGTTTGTATTGGCAACGAGCATATGTCTTGGCGGCAACGACTCTTCTGATCTGATTACAACCAGATCCTCAAGAAGTGAAGAACGAGTGACCCAGGTGATTCTGCAACGGTGGTTGGAGATGATTTTATACCAGCGCATGCCAGTATTAGGCTCCGCAGCTTACCTGTACTCGAGTAGGTCGAGGATAGGCCCGAGCTCATTTATGATTACAAGTGGGGAGCTCCGTAGACCTGTATCCAGGTCTGAGTTAGGCTCCAATTGCTGCCCATTTGATGGTGGAGAAAGGCTGTCTCCGTACTGTACTCGTAATATACCAGTATGGGATTTGTACGATAGCCATCTCGAAGAGAGCAGTTCATGCCTGACCCTGAAATGAACTCCCTTCGGCCATCGCCCCGATTGTTCCGGATCCTGTCGAGTGAGTTACTGCGGCACCGATGAGGCAAACTGACTCTCTGGACTCCTGAGAAAAAAAAAAAACGACGAGTTCCCCACATCATGAAGGATAATAGTAGAAGAATTAGTCAAAATACCGGTACTGGTTCCGGTCCTGCGGGACCGTTTCCCGTCGTAAAAAGCTGGTCGGATGCGGAACGGTCTGCAACCGAAGAGAGAGAGTTGGTGTGGCTTGTTCACCCGTTGTGCCACATGCTATGTCCGCCACAATCTGATTACTCTTCGGGCATTCCCCTTATCCTCCATCCCATCCCTCTTTCCTTTACTCCTTTCTCGTTTCTCGACAAAACACAACCAAAGCACACAAAAATTGAAGATGTCAAAACCGAAATCACTCCCTTCTATCTCCGCCGCTGAGCTTGAGGGGCACAAGTCTGCTTCCTCATGCTATGTTACCATTGGCAGCAAAGTGTACGACGTTACGTTGTTTCTGGGAAATCATCCCGGTGGTGAAGATTTGATTCTCGGGTAGGCGTTCTATCGTAATCCCCACGGATCGCTATCAGTATTCTGACGCAGGGTTTTGTAGCTATGCCGGGAAGGACATTGCAGAGATTCTCGTTGATGAGAGCTCCCACAGACATACGGACGCTGCCTACGAAATTCTCGATGACTACCTCGTTGGCTTTTTGGTCGGTTCAAGGCCGCCATCTCCGCCTGGCACACCCACTGTCACAAGCTCATTAACCGGAATGTCTTCAGCGGAAGAACTCTCGGTCCCGACCGACATCTCGACAGACTATAAGGTGCACAAGTTCCTTGATCTCAATCGACCTTTGTTTATGCAGGTCTGGAATGGGGGATTCACCAAGGAGTTCTATCTTCAACAAGTGCACAGGCCTCGACATTACAAGGGCGGAGAGTCAGCTCCGTTGTTCGGAAATTTTCTGGAGCCACTGAGTAAGACGCCGTGGTATGTTGTGCCGTCTATTTGGCTCCCTTGTATTGCCTATGGGACGTACGAAGCCAGCAAGGGATTGCCGAATAATTGGGCTGTAGCTGGTTTGTTTAGTTTCGGGCTTTTTCTTTGGACCTTAGTCGAGTATATGTTGCATAGGTGTTTGTTCCACATCGATAGGTATGTTTGCATTCTCCCAAAACCTCTGTTAGTGCATTTACTTACGGGATCCAGGAAAATGCCTGACAATCGCGTAGCGATCACGATGCATTTCCTCCTTCACGGAATTCACCACTACCTTCCCATGGACAAGCTTCGTCTTGTCATGCCGCCGACACTTTTCTTGGCTCTTGCTACACCTTTCTGGCACTTGGCTCATACTATCTTCGCCTTCAACTGGTATGTCGGTACCGTGGTATTCTGCGGCGGTATCTTTGGCTACGTCTGTTACGACCTCACCCATTACTTCTTGCATCATAAATCGTACGTTTCCCTCCTCTAACCTTCGATGGATTATACTGGACTGTACTAACGTAAGGAGTAGACTTCCATCATACTATCGCGAACTCAAGAAGTATCATCTACAACATCATTTCGCGGATTATCAAAAGGGCTTTGGAGTTACTAGCAAGATCTGGGACAAGGTTTTTGGAACGGAGCTCATCTATGGACCCAGCGGGCCTGTCAAGTCAGAGTAAGCAATCGACGGGAAAATATAATTTCCAAATGAGAATAAAAACGAGACCAAGGGATCGGAGGAAAGTTTCACCGATTGTACAATGGGATACCTGGCGTTTTACTTTTGTTGGATTAGATTTTTCTGTTTTATGGGTGTTATATCTTATGTTTAGTACATACCAGTATTCTGTAGCATTTTGAATGAGCGGAGGTGGGGCAATTGCTGGAGGCTTGTTAAATTTATCTAATGCTTCATTGTATGATACTGTATTCCGTCGATACCGTATTCGCGGAGTGGCTGCCGGCTGTTAGAAAAAAGTAAAGATGTTTGCGATTCCTTCCGGTAGCGGTATCATTGCGGCTCTGCGGGCAAGGGTCTGGGCGTGCTCCATCCCACTTTATCCACATTCGCAAACCCCACAAGAAAGACTACGAGTGGAGTGTTCTTGAACTCGTTCAACGGGCGGAATAAACCTCTACTCGCTATCGCCACTTCAATCATGAATCGACGAATGGTAAACCTTCTTCCTTCTTTCTTCCTTTCCATAGTGGTTGCTCAGAAAAAATGGTCATGGCGGCTAATTCAATGGGAAGCTCTCTCGTGAGGACGAGTCCACGACCGAAGTAACAGTAACCCGGGAGGACCAAGACCGCATTAACAAGTTCTCAACGCTACATCAGAAGCAGGGGCTTTTGAAAGACGAGCTTGAGAAGAAGAGCGTACTTTGCCCGCACCTAGTTCTGAATTTTTCGGTTGGCGGAATGAGGAAAAAAATTAGCTGACCTACTGATTTTTCTTGAGGATATAGCAAGAAAAGGAGTACATCGAAGACGTTTCCAACGAACTAGAACTTGCGGATGATGATGACTTAATACCGTTTTCTCACCCCCCCCCCCCTTCCCTCTTTTATCACATCAGCGAGCTTCAGGACTAACTCTGATTACGCTAGGTACAAAATTGGCGACTCGTTCCTTCATCTCCCGCTCGAAGAGGTCATGCAATTGCTCGAGGCAAATAAGGAAGAGGTTGGGAAGGAAGTCGAGGAGATTGTAGGGCAGATGGAGACCAATGAGGGGGTTATGAGTGGTCTTAAGGTTGAGCTTTATGCAAAATTTGGCAAGGCTATAAATCTTGAGGTTTAGTTTGGGAAAAAAAGGTGTTGGTGATGTAGCATAAAGGATTGCTACGATTATAATGAAATCTCAGGTTCCCTCCGGAATAGGATGCGACGCGATATCCGGATTATTACGTTACGATGCTTCAGAATTGAATTGACGGATATCTGTCAAATTTTATGAGATTTTTTTTTTCGGGGTTCATTAAACTACGGTAATTCAGCACCAATAGTCGACACCAAATATTCCGTCGTCCTCCGGCCTACCGTAGCCTAATCTTTGCCAACCTAACTTGCCACCACATAAGCTCGGTTTACAGCCTCCGTTCATACAGTACATATTAACCTCCCGGTTCGCCATGGCCGGCCCCGCGCCAAATCACTAGATCCACACCACTAGGCCAATTTCATCTGTTGTAATATTGCTCTGCTTCAAGTGCCTGCCATCACCTACTAGGAATGTGATACCTGTACAATTTGATAATTAAAGATATCTTAGAAGATAAATTTGACAAGATATTCCCCTGGGGATCTGATGCCAGGTAGGACAGCTACTTATGTCGTACCGGTATGTGGTAGGCACTACTACAGGAGGGGGTAGAGAGTTCGGTTTATATCATAGCTACTCAGTACTGCTATATTAGCACAGTTCTCTCCTATTTCTACCACGCCCCCTCTTTTTTGAAACATAATATACTTCTATTTGTAGTGTGAGTTAAATCATAGTTTCTTCAGTCCTGTGTCGGGTTTTATTCGTAATCTGATAATAGAGTCCCCCATTATACCGGTAGACTACATCACAATGTCATGAAATAGCCGTTTACATAATCGCCCCAGGGGTGTTGTGCGGTACACTCGAATATCGGTATTGGATTTTGACCCCCATACCGAACGGTAGTGTGGACGTTGTTCCTTTTCGACTTCCTCAGCCCCCAACTTGGGGGCCGCTGTCTCTGTGCGATGCGATACTTTGCGCTACAAGTGACCGCGGGGATCCAGGCGCCATCTGGACCCCTGTTGCTGTCACCTCTGGAAGCGCCGATGTACCAGCAAGTCCTAACGGATTGCATATTCGGCTCGAATAGGTAGGAAGGTGTGAACTCGAGTATCGAGAGGATGTATGCCAAGACCACGTGCTAAAGGAGGAGGACGGGGAGAGGGAAGAGGGGGGTGGAGGAGGTACGGACAGTGGTGGTATGATGGTATGATAGTGGCGGTGGAAAATCGGTTTTGAAAACTGAAGTCAACCTCTTAAATGGATATAGTTCAATCTTCGGTATGATACAATACTGACAGACAAACAACAGCAATACAGAGGACCCAAATCCAGCACAGCCACCAATATTTCATATCCATTCCCGTGCCAGCACTCCCATTCTCCGTGGCTGGTTTCATTCCTGACCCAGGAATGAGATTCTACCCAAGCCGAAATCTACCAGCCATCATTCCTGCAGAACGGTATCATCGTGATACATTCCTGGCAACAGGTTTTTTGTCCAACGGGGCGAGTGATTGCGTGTGAATGTCGGGATTCGATGTTTCGATGTCAAGTGCTGTTGGTAGATTCCAGATCGATGGGGATGGTAGAGCAGCATGGGGAAGGCAGACTAGGCTACTTTCAATAGGTGGCAGGGTGGGTATGCTTTAGCGAGCCCGGAGAGGAGGAGACGGAGGTGGTGGCTGCCTATCGTATCTACCCTATCAACTCTATCATCCTCTCTGTCGCAAGGTATCACATCGACCAAAACCATACCTTCACATGCCCCTCCCCACCTTCCTCTCGAGTAAATTTCCCTCCCTGCTGGGCAAGGCGTCGAAACCCCTAACTACAACTACCGTCTATCGTACGATGCAGGATTCATTACCATATTCACCACCCCAAATCAAGGATTTTGCTATTTGCCTTGCTTGCTCGCTTGTTCCTGCGTGCCGTGCCGAGCGAAGCCATACTCTACCCGTGCCGTAAAACAAGAAGAAATGTGGGCTATATCGCCTTGTTAGGTCTTTGCGTTTGAGTGCAGTGCGGAGGCTATAGTATTTGTTACGTGATATAATACTAATAATAGTAGATGTCCGGCAGTGGGTGGTTGATGGTTGGTGCCCTGTGAGTTAAGTGTGAGATGGGCGGTGATCACGTTTTGAGCTAGGTTAGAGGAATTCTAATGGTGCTGGGGCAATGTAGGGGCGGGGAGGGTGGAGGTAGGGGAGTGGAGAGGCAGGGATAACTTATGCTGTGGAATAGCGTGGTATGCATAATATGTATCGAAGGGGATTGTTTGAGTATGATGATATGTAACTGAGGTCCTACAAAACTGGTATTGTAGGTTATTTTGGGGTACCATATCTACCCTAGTTTTCTCTGTCATGGCTGTTTCAATATCCTGGGAACCAAGAGTGAGTGAGAACTCAATTCAAATGCCATGCTGTGGTAGTAGCAGCAATAGTCTATTATGACTGTGTTCGCCAAACGTGAACGGAAGGAGGATTGTCTCACTTCCTCTTCTCTATCCTCGCATCCCCCCACTAGGGGAAAGGATAATCGGGTGTCTTATTATAGAAGCGTACTTGCACGTTCCGGCGGGCAGCCTTCTTTGGCCTTCGGCCTTCTCTTCCATACGTACGGGTACCTTTTCTCCTTCTCTCACTCACCTCCGATGAGGAAGGGAATGCAGGGGATTTGAGGGCAAGTATTCTGCAAAGAGCAGAAGGAATGGATGTCATGAAACAGCACAGTATAGTGTGTCAGGGGGTTTCATAGTTGATTCTTCGGATGAGACGCGGGGCGGGTGATGGCCCCGCATTGACGAGCAGAGACGTGATTTGTAGAGCTAAAACTCAAATCATTACAACAGGGTACAGGATGGCATCGGTACGAAGCTTGCTTGGCTAACTTAGGAATATGATGCTTGCTCGTGTGTATGCGTCCCCGAGGGGTTTGCGGCTCAAAGACTAATACAATCGAGCAATGTGCTCTCTAAGACCTTCCCTTGCTCCGCCACGGGGCTGCAGGAATAAGATCTACTGAGAAGATCCTGGATTGCGGCAGCATCATAGCGACCGATCCGTCGTGGTACAGTACTCGTCCTGCTTCCCATATTCGCGAGCACAAGCATCCGGCGTGAAATATCAAACATTTGAATCCGGATTCAGTGTGGGCCCTCAAGATGTCCACAGATAATTTGCCGTACAAATTGTTGAACCCTGTGCTCGAGTGCTTTTTTTTTTTTTTTTTTTTT
>QLOI01003594.1:0-12069 GCA_003313605.1 Tuber umbilicatum | reverse complement strand
CTTTATTCATTACTTCACTGACCTTAATTTTGATTTTATCGATTCTATATACTCCCCTACTCTCCACTATATTCTTTTTCTCTCTTCTTTCGGTCCACTAATTGTAAATGTGGCAGTGGCAGTGCAAGTGGCTCAATGTCCGGAGTGGCAGTGTAGATCGTACGATCAGATTAGACAGTACTTTTTGTCGACCAATGGGAGGCCCCCGAGGCGCTGATCGTAGAGATTAAATCCGGACATCTTTCCCGCCAAGAGATCGGTCCTCCAGCACATATAGATAATAAAATGGTTGTCCAGTCATGCATTTTTCAAAAAGTTCTCGGTAAAAACTTCTTGGCGAAACATTCTTGGCCTTGCAATTCCTATAACTTGGCTACCTTCTGCTCTTTTCAGACCTTACCTCTTCTTTCCTCCGGCTTGCTTATGTAACTTCTACCCACTCTCCCGCACACTTTCTTTGCACTTGTAAGGTCTATAACACTAGCTTTCTTTTCTTACGAACGTCTCAAGCAGGTCCCTCAGTAATAGTATTAGAAAGCTGCTCCTGAGTAAAGCCAAGTCTGTTGATTTCTGGTGGGGTCCGGTCAGGTAATTGTTTCGCAGTAGTTTCGTAGATTTTTCGCCCTGTAAACCAATCAAAATGATATCTACATCGGCTGCAACAACTATTACCCCTCTCAATCCTCTTCCGCCAGCTCCACGTGCTCGCATCAGCCATTCTAAGCATTATTGGGCACTCAGTTGTACACTAATCTCTATCCCAATGCTTACTGACCCCAGGAACCACCAATCAAGTCGCGCAATCTCACAACATATCTACAAACTATACAATACCTGGAATATTGTCAGCAGAGTGGAGGTTATACCAAAAGAAATATGTGATGATGATCAAGAGTTAGTTAATGCCAATTCAATAGATAGGTTTCGCGGTTGCTACCAATGGGCTTTGCCCTACTGCGTGGAATCAATCGACCCACAATTCCTTATCATGCTAGCCACCCACAGGACACCAATGGTCATAAGGAGAGCCTTCTAAGATTAATTGACTGCAGAAAATACTTCTTCCTTTTTTGACCAACTCAGCACTGTCCTCGATACCATGTGCGATGTTTCAACACTCTACACTGGGCATATTAACACCTACAATACCTTATAGAATCAAATGTAACACCATTATGTTACAACTACCGCCTGCGATTAATACATTTTGCCCTTTATTTTAAAGGCAGTATTCGAATCCGGCGAAGTAAAAGCTCCTGTCCTGCTTCATTCCCTTCCAGATTCGATGAGGAATATCGTTGATAACCACCAAACCATGGAGGACCTTTTCTACAATCATGTTTATCAAATAATGTTGGACTTGTGAGCAGAGGCTAACTCGGATGATGATAAGGGGTATACAAGCGTTGATATCAAGGGAAAATGATGGGAACAACAGCTACGGAAGCAACAGGCAAAAAGTGTGAAGGAATGTTCCTATTACAAATAGCAAGACCGGCTGCGCGCTGTGAAAAACACACCTTTGGCCAATGTTACTAACTCAGGGCTGACAACCTTAAGAGGAAGGAAAACAAACCTATTAAGTATGCTAAAATAGTCAACGAAGAGATATCCGCACCAGTTAGTAAAAATACCATCGAGCTATCAGCAGTATAGATTCCTCACCCACATCATCAGTAATCGATACCCACTCCAGGTAACACATGACGAGTAACTTAGACCTTTATCGAAACTGCGAACCCGAAAAAGGCATAGTCAGGTTAGGCTATTACTTGGTGATAGAGTCATGTAACCGTGGACAGTAAAGATCATGGCTATACCATCTAGTGGCCTTTCGACCCCAGTCAACCTTCAACGTGTTCTTTGGGTTACAAGATTGGGTCTTTGTAATTTGTTATTATGGTATGCCATCATTTCCTTGGGAAAAGGGTTTTCTTGATGGAGTAGGGGAAAGGATGCGTATGTTTTTCCTGAAAATAAAGCAGAAGTTCTTTGGGGAAAGTTGGACGGTGAAGATTATGTTATACAAGAGGAAAATGAAAAGTGGGATCAGATGACTTATAAGCAATGGCATGAAGTACTCGGTCACCCCTCTCCAAAATACCTGCAAAACATCAACTACTCTGACGACCACATAATACCTTAAGTTGCAAAAGACAGGCAATGCGTAACCTGTATTACCTCCAAGTCTATCAAACGCTATCCAAAATCAACTGACGAGCCATGTCCCACTCCATTCGGGTTAACCCATTTAGACTTAAGTGGAAAGTCCTCTACATCTACATTCGGTAATTATTGGCATTATATTATGTTTATCGACGAAGGTAGACGCTATCCTGGGATTTATTCCATCAAGGCTAGATCCGACGCAGTAAAAGTATTTACACACTTCATCGATAAAGGTTAAACCCATGACGGCGTGATCATAAAACGATTCACAACTCAGAGTGCTGGTAAGTATGTTAACAGCGATTTGCACAATAAGTTTTTACAGCCTTGAATCGTTCATGTCATGACTTCCCCCTACTCACATCAATCCAATGGAGTTGCCGAACGATACAAGAGAACAATAATCACCTTTACTGTATCAATAGTGAAAGACCTCATGTTATGACTTTGCGGACAAGCTGGCGCAACCGCTGTACATGTCTGCAACACACTCCCTAATCAATATACGGGATATTCGACACCCCATGAATCTCCTTACAACAAGAAGCCTTCAATCAAATACATACCCTCCTATGGCACCAAATTCCTTGTCCATATACCAGAGGAATTCAGAAAACAAGGCACAATGTTACATCCATGGGCCATCGAAGGATACCTTGTTTGATATGGTTCCTTTAACAAAATCTTCAGAGTTTATATACCATCGCAGCATAAAGTAACAGAAACTAGACAACCCCATTGAACAACCAAGACGATAATACCGCTTACCCCAACGGAGCCCCTTTCACCAAAAGAGAACTGTGGGACAGTTCTTCTCCTCTTTCTTCCAATAGTATTAAAACCACTTAAGCAGCCTCCGCAAAAAGAACTACAAGAACCCCAACAAAAAACAACCGAAGTTCATCCTCCCCCAGTGCCTTATGACCCATATGTATATGAAAGTCCGCCATCTCGAATCCAGGAATCTACTGAAAAACCTGGGGATCCTAATACAACACGCACCAGAACTGGCATAGTGTCACGTCCACCACAACGCTTTGGTAGAAATGTTAAAGAGATACCGATGCTGATACAGCCACCTATTACGAGGCTGTAGATAGCTCTCTCAAAGATTAAGGGAACTTGGCTATGGACGAGGAGATAAAGGCACTTGAGAAGAATATAACCTCTGACGTTATCGATAAACTTGTTCATAAAAAGTTGATAGATTATAACTCAGTATTCAGAACTAAAAAGAATTTTGGCGGAACCTTGGAAAGATATCATGCAAGAGCTATTGCCAAAGGATTTTAACAAATACACAGCTTCCACTACAAAGAAACCTTTGCCCGTGTCGTTCATTATGTATCCCTCCTCTTCCCCATTGGGCTAAACTCAAAAAACAAATGGCGACCACGACCATTTGATTATAAATCAGGTTCCGTTGACCATGAATTGAAAGAAGAACGTTACGTGCGACCGTTACAAAGATCACTATGATGGACATAAAGTACGGAAACTTAACCGATGTCTCTATGGACCTGATTAATCAGCTAACAACTAGTACGGTCTCTTTACAAATTTTCTAATATCAACAGGCATTACGACATCAGCCCCGGACCCATGCATGTTCATTCACAACAAACACAACATATACATATTGGTTTTTGTGGGCGACATCATCCTCTATTTGGCCAATAACCCCTATGCTACAACTCTCATAGAAGATCTGGCGAAGGTATTCGTGATTACAGATCTAGCCAAAGCTAGCTTCTTGCTTGGCCTACACATTTGGTATACATCAGACGGGATACATCTTATCCAACAACAATATATTAAGTCAGTCCTCTTTCGATATGGCATGGATAATGCCCGCTCCGTTTCTACAAACTTACCAAAAGGCATTCTACTTAGCAAAGAGATGGAAGGCCTCCAGATACCGGACCCGTCCATTTGCCAATCAATAATCGGATTGATTATGTAGTTGACAATTGGAACAAGACCTAATCAAGTATACACGATTTCATTTCTCTTACAATTTTTTTCTCGCTCCACCAACCAACTTCTTAAGGTGGCTAAACACGTTCTTCGATTCATGAATGGAACTAGAAATCTTTCCTTGTTCTCCCCGCATAATACCACAAATGCTATCAATACCTATGTTAAGGTCAATTTTGCTGCCTGCCTAGACCATCTCCATTTTTTGCTATATATATTGTTCTATTCAATAGTTTATGTCTGTCATAATTATTTAAGAAACAGGCCTCGGTCGCTACATCAACTACAGAAGCGGAATATTTTGCTATGTCTCTTGCGGCTGGACAAATCCAATCGTTCCAAAAGGGTCTCAGTGATGTTCGATTAACTGTACTGATTGCTTTGGATGCCAATAATACCGGCCCAAATCTTTGAGCTACTAACCATCAACTTAATGAGAGAACAAAAGATCTCGATAAACACTTTCACGAAATTCGTGGGTAGATCTATCGTGGTTCATTCAACTTCGTTAAGTTTGAGTGGTCTGATAATCTTACCGACAGTGGCACTGTAATCTTAGCAGAGCCAGCATATCTTTGGTTAATGGAACTATGAGGCCGCAGATAATGAGGGGAAGTGGTAAAATTTGCGATTCGTTTTCTATGTTCATTTCGCTTTGATAATCTCGCGTATTATCAGAGTTCGTTAGTGTTACAGCTTTGTCTATACCCTCAGAACCTTATTACAGCTAGGATATATATGACATATATTTCCGGGAATATTTCATGATAAGGATCGGAATTATCACATGTGTTTTCTATATTGTTTTGGGGTTATTCCTCCTTTTCCATGGATACTTTCCAGTTCTTTTAACATACTATTATTTCTTCAGACTTCCCATTATATCCCTCACAATCCTTTAGATTAAAACAAATTATTCCCAATTTTCTTGTCAGATTCCCAGGGTCTGATGAGGTCTCACTTATGTTTCAACCAATGTTTTCGCAATTATTTCTTACGATAAACGGAGTGTATGTGGAGGATGCAAACCTGTATACATAGACGCCACCGCCCACCTCACATAGGAGAATTAAAGACATTAATCGCGACCAAACTTCCTTGATACCAAATACGTGCTTGATTAACCTACACGCAATACTCTACAAGTTTCTCGACAATATATTCGATAGAGTTTATTAAGATTCTACGGTTAACAAAATTTGACATATATCATATGTGAGATTAAGCGAGATACGTCGGTTTGGAATATGAAATCTGGGATCAGTCGTAGGTTTTTCACAGACACCACGTGCAACAAGTCTTCTCTGCCCCAGGTGTTAAGATAGGGCGTACTGTGTTTTATGGCCTGATGTGTGTAGCAGCGGCCGGTCTGCACAAGCCAGATTTACACCATACCCTTTATCTTCGACGATTGAAGCACATGATAGAGTGGGTTCAAGAATTTCTCAAGAAACATGTAAGGCTTCAAGGGTTCGATGACATCAGGAAGGCCCTACCCCGATATCCGGGATCCCTTCTCCCCAAAAAGCCTACTGCAAGGACCTGCCGTGGCATGGGAAGGAGATGAGGAACCAGAGTGGATGCCGGTTGCGAGTTGTCACAGTGGTGTTGGGACAGCAGGACCGCATTCAAGTAATACCTATTGAACATGCTCTGGGCTGCATCGCATCACTACTCGATTCCAGTATGATAGCCCGATACCTGAGTTATGCTAATGAGACAATAGGCTACTTGGAACAATATCTGGATCAGTTTCGCATGACGAGGAATATGTTCGCCGAGTTTCCACTGTCTAAACGCACACTCGCCAAGGTTGAGGCCAGTGGAGCGAGGTATGACAACGAAGAACTTAAGTGAGCAAAACACAGGTTGTATCAAAGCGAGGTCGTGCCCATTCACGGGAGCAAGATGAACAGAACGACCTACGCCTGGAATTGATCAATGCGGAATCTCAGGTCAATTTGATAAAGATGCATCTGCTGCATTATATACACCATCATATATACCAGTTGGGGAAAATTCCCTTGTATTCTACTGAGTTTGACAAGTTCGCACAAAAGGAGCAAATCTAGGACCGATGTCAATATTTGTATAGAAGTGACCCCCCACGAGAGATCTTACACAGCTGGAGGCGACAACAGGACATCCAAATGAGGCGACTGAAGGTCGATTGCGTTCATCTTTGTGACATCCAAATCACCTTAGAGGTCCCTCCAAATTTAGCTAACTCGAGCCATAATTCTGAGCAACAAACACGTCGCAGGCAGTTGAAGGGAAAACGTCTTGAAGGGCGAACCTTGCCAATATTTCCAGGGCCTTGGACATCCCATGCCAGATGATGTTCTACGAATTCATTAGACGTAGCCACCAGAGCCCGGCCCAGGAGTGACTCCTTACAGAAGACCCTGCGATAATTCAACCCCTTTGTGTAGAGCTGATCACGCACTTCGTAGTCCTAGTTCTGGCGTTAGGGGAAAACAAGGTTTACAACATCCAGCGAGCATGATCTACAGGTAACACCCTCTTCCGGAACCAGTCGAGTGGTAATCATCGGGTTTGGGTGCAGAGTGGTAGAGATGGGATGTATGACACACAAGTGGGGCAGCTTCTGGTGAAGCTCATTGAATTCTTAAAACTACGAGACCCCAGGGGCCCGTAGAGAGTCTACCGACTTGTGTCTATTCAGATTCTTAAAGCTCTTAACGCTGGGGGCCCATCGACGTTCCACGATACTGTCACGGTCCCGCTAAGGCCAGATGCACTTAGGTTTACAATTGTCGACTTTGATACCATTCTCGGACTTGCGCACCTTATTCCCCATGGTGATCAACCATGGTTCATTATTAGTTGTATTAATTTAAGGATGTTCATTGAAATTTATTAACCAATGGCTGGATAATGGAAACAGGTGTCTCATGTTCACGTTTGGCGAATCGCCATACTGCTCGTATAAAGTTTGGGAAATATGGCAAGCTCCCAACAAGAAGCACTGGGGGCGAACATTATTACCACTAGTATATAGCAAGTCAGATGTCGAAATAATAGAAAAGGAATAATTGACGGCGTTAACTACGAAGAAATTACCAGAACCTGTGACTTGAGGAGCATGTAAGTACCCACAAGGAACAAACAGCCAATAATTCATACTTGGACAGGCTTCCGATATCCAAGGGACAGATCGGAGGTGGAGAATCAGAGGGTGAACAATTTCCAAAGTATCCAAGGACGTTACCGGGGCAAGGAAACGAGAGTGAGCGTGTCAGGAGACAGGGGAGCCGTGCAACGGAGGTAGGAACGTCTAGATGAAGGAAAATAGTGGGAGAGCTCGTCAGAGGGTGTCTTACTGCCGGGAGAGCGGTGAAGTGGAACCGGATACAATGGTGGTATGAACACTACGCACAGCTCACACCGGGAAGGTAAAAGACTCGAGTCAAGCCACAGGATGCGAGAAGGACGTAAGGTAGGTATCATATCATCCGGAGTGTAAATTCGAATGAAAACTCCCTTGGGACGCTGTTTGGGCGTCGTCGCACGGAAGGTGTTTAACATGACACCAGGGTCATATACCCTGAGGTACAGGATGCAACGTTGTGTTACGACGTAAGCTATTACGCTCATAAGTCAAAATTGCCTTCCAACGAATCACAGAATGTACTTGACGCCTGCGTGGGTGGCAACATAAGTCGGGACGCCCAGGACGAACCGGGCGCATGAGAGTTGCCGGGTGTGTGTGGACGAATGGCCAGCCCATCAGATGCGGGAATAATCTTTGCTGATAAATATCTGGCAGTCTGCCTTTTTAGACTCTTTGACAAGGCGGCGGCAGCTTCTGTCGTCATTTGTTTTGTTTCAGCTATGTGTGGGGAGGTTTTTCATAAAACCCTTCTTTTGGTATTGCTTGAAAGAATGTCCGAGAGTACTTTCAGGATGGTTTAAAAGATTTCTATGTTTAGAAAAAGAACTTATTGTTACCCTTAGAGCAACAATTTGACCTTTCTTGAGGTCTGTGAGATGGGCAGTTTTCTAGGTAGCCATTGTTGTGGTATTGTGGATTAGGGTTCGGGTGTGATGTTTTCAGGTGTGGATAGGTTGTGACCGAAACTGAGAAATAATCTGTCCTAATGCTTTAGTTGTGTATTTATTGTAGAATCCTTATGCAGTACGTTCTGGGAGATAATCGAAGCTATCTATGCAACAACAGGAAATAATTAAGTAGTCTTTCGGTGACTATATAAAAGTCTTGGTAAGGGTGCTGAGTCGTCGCTAACTCAGCAATACTCTGACAGGCGATACGGCGAGCCCCCAGTTGTTGTTAACTTTAATGCCATAGTATCACTACAGTGCTGAATTGCTATTTAAGAAATGCCTGAAAAGGACATCTCCTGAAATCACGTGAAAAAGCAGCTGTGAACTGGTTGTGGTGGGCCCATCTTTCTACATCTGAAACAATATTCGTTGTCACTCCGATCTCTGGCTTGTAAATTGCTCGCCACTTCCTCTTCTGAGCATATGACTGATACCACCCAAAAAATACCCGCCTTACTAGTCAGCCAATCCATTAACCTTCGTGGGACATACTCTCAGACCAATGAATGAGTGAATTCTGTTACTATATGCGTTGTGAGGACAATGCGAGCATCATACCAAAGGCTACTCATGTTCTCTAGGATATCAGATAATTGAAGAAAAATAGCTGCATGGTTCTCTCATCAACACTACAAGTATTTAACTTAAGGCTAAGTTCTTAAAAAAACTTCATCCGATATTTCTTGATCTGTTTAGTGAAGAGAGAGAAGAATCCAGTGATGGAGTGCAAGGCACGGACAGTGTCAGATGGCGCCATCACGAAGACTTTTATCTAGTGACTGTATAATGAACTAGTAGTGGTTAATCTGAATATCTCAGTTCCTTTTCGCTTTACTGGTGTTGAATTGTGCTTGTACTACGCCAGTACTATTTTTGTCACCCGTGTCACCATACTTGTAAACAACTATGATAACAATCAATGGACCTTCTAGTATTAATTATCATGGGCACTATCAGAATCATGTTTTGCACTGCTGCTATACGGTACCATTGTTCCTAGAGGCAGTATCAGGTCCACTGGAATTCTTTTCAACGTGGCACAGACCTAGATCTACAATGGCGAGCCAAACTAATAGCCCTTTAATCAAGAAATCCACTTGGATCTAACCATGGAATGGTTTGTGATCAAGGGCGATCGGGTGATGTGAGGGGAACCAACTGAAGGCAGTTGGATACTAGTGAGGGATGCATGAACAGATGAAAATACAGAGGGAGCTGAGGCAAATAGATGGTTGATGTCAAGACTAGAAGAAATGCGATGATGCTGGAACATGCAAACCGATGTGATGAATAATAGATCGAAATAAGGAAGGACGGTAGGGCGAGGCAGGAGGTTAAGATGTTGGGATTGAATCGCGGAGACTATAACCGGAGAAGGTAGATTAGGTGTATTTGAGCAGCTTATTTCTGGGGTGTCGTAGAAGAGATAGTTACTAGTGGACCAGTCCATCAGTGGATCTTTGACTTGTCTCACGGCCTAGTACATGGATTCAGTTTCAAGGGGATACGCGAGATCATTAAATTGAAGATAAGCATTATCTTTAAATGCTGTAAAATGAACTTATCGCCGGGTTCGCCGGGCTAGGAAATATTAAACGCTACGGAGAGGATCGGAATAGGGAATGGAATATAACAGCTATAGGTGGGATGATTATTGCTATATTTGTGGGTTTGGATCTGTTCGTACAGTTTCTATCTGTCACGCTTGTCTCTTCATAGCGCTACACCCACATGAGGTTATACTGGCTGGGGCATTAACTGTCAGCGTCTTATATCATTCATCCTGGATGAATACTATAATATGCAATACTGATGTCACAGGATGGATTTCTGATTTATGTCAAAGTCTGAGATTATTTATCGTTGTTCAGGATGATAGTTTCATCTACCGGGTTCTGCAATGTATAAAGACCTGGAACTGATAGAGATCATATCAATATAATGAGATTGATTTACCGTAGTCAGAGGGATGAGAAACTGTGTATTCCGGATTAGACTTGTGGCATGCCAGCCACAAACATAAATTATTGTAGCTATAAATTGCTAGTTGCATGTGTATTCCATGTTTAGACATACAACATGTCTACAGATTTTTGTTTTTCACCTAATTCAAGTTGATTCGGTGTTTTAAGCCGCACAAAAAAATACACATACAGTTCTAGCTATAATGCCAAAAAGACCCCCACCCCAGACCATGAGCACAATAATCAAGTAGAATACTCCTAAGTGACCAGTGGCAAATGGTTGAAAAAAGAGCTCCTATCACACATTCAACTAGTAAACAGAGGAACATATAACCAAAGACAACAGGAATACAAAGGTCCCTGGACATCAAACCATAGGTGCCGAAAAATAGTTTCAAGGGGAAGAACACCAAAATAAGAAGGGCGGAGAACTTAAGCAGAGTAAACGTCTCCACAACTAGCTGGGTAGCGAAGAAACTAGTGGGAAAGAACTGTTACTTGTAACCAACTCCGGGATTAGTAGAGTATGGTTAAGCATTAAGGTATTCGATAACAGAGTAATGTCCCGAAGGCCTTCGTAATTGTAATCATAAATAGTCGGTTTGCCAAAACAACTAACTGGATTAAGTGTTGGTAATAACCTATTATATTGATACAATCTTTTCTTTGTGGCTGCTTCGACGAACAGCGGGGGATGAACTCTTATATTTATATCCCACATGTGTTCCCGTGGCAGTACATCAACTACCTCTGCGCACTAAATACTACTGCAACAACTACTCGTCGTTTGTCTTATTAATTGAAGTGCAACTCTTGTAGACATTGAATATTTCCCCTCTTCTGGTCATTTGGCTCTCATAACTTCGTCTTCCTGAGGATGTGCAAGACTCCGCTAGTTGAAAGCTATCGACATCTTTACCATATGAAATTTGTCAGAAATACGCCACTCAACTACGTACATACCAGTCATTCCTCAGTGAATGAGATGATAAGTCTCAACATCAGATGCCTGTGACAACACAGAGGCATGAGTGTATTGTCTTCATCCAAGGGTTGGTAGGCTTAGTTCTCCCTTGCTGCTTTGATTTGCCTTGCTAGATTACCTTGCAGCTAAGTCTCCTTAACCCTCTTCTATTCTTACAGACCTATGATTATTCTTAGTTGGTGAACCTGAAGTAAATATACTAACCTCCTTCTATGGTTGTTTCTATTTATACAGGAACTTTATAAATAGTACCCTGGTTTCCAGATGCATATGCAGTACATACTTCCCCTCTCATATGTTGCAAACAGGTTTTGGTCAGTCGGATGCTGATGATGTACAAGGTGTTATGGAAAGGCCCTCAATTTCGCAATTTTTGCTACTTGTAAGCAACTACCCACTATGCTGCAGGCGACCTCCGCACCCTGTATTGAGGCCTGAAGAGGCTGTTGGAATTGCATATGCCTAATATGAACCCCAATCCCGTAGTGTATGGTAACCATGGAGTATGTATGGTACCAGTTCGTTGTCCACAGAGGTCCTTCTGAAACGAACATTAGTGGAGGCAGTACAGTACAAGCTGAGGAAGTACAGTGCAAGCTGAGGGCGGCGAGGTGTCATCTAAATATAGCAAAGCAATAGGTTGCCAGCCAGGCAGCGAAATGATCGCACCATGTTCTAAGATCGAAGACAGTGTAGTAGTACCATACTAGTCAATCCAACTTTGGTTGGTGAGAGGAAGGCTGATGCAGGAGACAAAACAACTATCAGAGTTATATTCGTGTCTGAACAAGGCCGTCTATCGAATCAATACAGCATGTGTCTTGTTTTTTTGTTTTTTTTTTGTTTTTTTTTTCAGTTTTTCATTTGATTTAAGCGGTACAAAGAAGG
>QLOI01003591.1:0-32199 GCA_003313605.1 Tuber umbilicatum | reverse complement strand
GACTTTTCCCGAAACTTCGCGTAACCTTTTACCCTCAAGGTAGGGTAACTCCTATCCAAAAGTAGGGTAACCTGTTTACCAAGGTAGGGTAACTATACTCCCTAAGGTAGGGTAACTACCTGCCTTAGGTAGGGTACCTTCGCGGAACACTCGGAGACATTCCGAACTTGCAGCGTAGACTTTCCTACCTACCCTGAATATCTTTTCTCATTCGCAGTCTAAGCATTACCATTTGCTTTGTCCACTTGGTAACCCTTTGATAGAGTTATTTGACTAGCCTAACTGTAACCCTTCCGGGCTCCGGTATGGGATAAGACTAAGTCTACTGTAACATCCAGCATGGTCGTTACATCACCCCTCTCTTCTCTAGGGCCGCCCAGGGCCTCCCGCGTTTTCATTTATTTCCAGTCCCCCTGTCCACTACCCTATGATCCACGGCTTTCGACGGGTATCGTTTATGGAAATCTACAAGGGCTTGTGTGCCTGTTCGCTCTAATATCTTGCATGGTTCCCAGGAGTTATCCACGGGACCATAGCCCTTCCAAGCCACCAAATATTGGACAAATCGATTGGGAAATTTATGATGAGCTCCTCCATACCAACGGTTATCATGGATGGTCTCAATAACATTACTAGGCTCATTATCTATTATATCGGGAATGGGTACCTCTACTGTATGCCGGCCAGTTGAGTTTCCCCTATATGGTTCTAAGAGGCCAACGTTGAAAACTGGATGTATACCCAAACGGTCACGGAATTGGATTTCATAAGCTGCTGAACCAACCTTTCATAAGACCACAAATGGTCAGAACATACAATGATCAAGTTTTTCCATCGCTCGCTTGGTTTGTATGTTTTTTCAATTCAACATTACTCGATCAGCCCTCTTGGCTCGACCAGCATTATCATTCTCCCACGTAGTGTACTCCGGTGCTGGAAATCTCTTCTGATCATGCCACTTCCGTTGCCTCTCTTGAGCCTTATGTAAAGTGTCTCAAATTTCCATCCAGGTCCCTTCCAAATCCTTAACTAATAGCTCACTGCTTGGGTTTATACCTTGAGTTTCTGTTACGGACACGGACCACTTTGTTTCTGAATTAAACCCATAATTGATCTCAAAGGGAGACACTTGCGTCGATTCCGACGTAGAAGTGTTATAAGTATATTCCGCCAATGGAAGTAGCTCTGCCCAGTCGTCCTGCTGGTTGGAACAATAACTCAGAATGTATTGCTCCACAGTCTGGTTCATCCTTTCAGTCTGCCCATCAGTTTCAGGATGCATAGCCGTAGAAACATTCAGCTTAACTCTTAGCAATTTCATTACGCTAGTCCAAAACTTAGTGGTAAATCAGCTATCAAAGTCCGATATGATACTCTCTGGTAGACCATGGAAACACCAAACCTCCTTCAGGATCATAAGGGCTAAGCCATCTATAGGTACTTCCGTTGCCAAAGGTATAAAATGAGCCATCTTCGAGAACCTGTCTTCTATGACCCAGATTTTCGTGTACCCTTTTGACTCCGGTAATGCCACAATAAAGTCTATGGAAATTGCCTTCCTTGGTCGTAGTGGTACCTCTATAGGTTTAAGTAGTCCAAACTTCTTGTGTTGTGCAGTTTTGCTGCGC
The DNA here is from genome assembly GCA_003313605.1 of Tuber umbilicatum. Taxonomy (NCBI): domain Eukaryota; kingdom Fungi; phylum Ascomycota; class Pezizomycetes; order Pezizales; family Tuberaceae; genus Tuber; species Tuber umbilicatum. The sequence continues at coordinate 30,571 of QLOI01003591.1, read as the reverse complement.
TGGCATATATCATATGTGTGAACATGTTGTGTGATATAATCATCTATCCTTGGCCTGTTGAAGTTTGCTCTAACCCTTTCCATAGTCTGGTATGTCCCAAAGTGTCCCGCTAAGCGAGAATCATGTTCTTCCTCCATGGTTATACCTTTTAACCCCTCATCCGCAGGTATGTACCAACGGTTCTTGTAAAGGAGTAGGTTCTTCTCAATCATAAGGTTAGGATCAACTCGCTTGGTTTCTTCCTTAACTGAATCAAGGATCTTCAGATATTCCTTGTCTTTTGATGCAACCTGCTAGAGTCGCACTAGGAACGTAGGTTGTAAACGGAATCCTTAGCACGCCTGCAACAACTGTAGTCGCAAGATGTCCCGCTCCTGTTGCACTAAACATTGCCCCGGGCGAAAAAAGCTTTGCATAGAATTTGATCGAGAATTACCCCCCCCTTCAAGGCGGTAGTCCCTACGCCTAGACAGTGCTTTGGCCCTTTCATTCAACCTTCCTTCAGACTATACCACCTGGAAGTTGAACGGTTGTAAGTACTCTGCCCAGCGATGTTGCCTACGGTTTAGAATCTTGTTACTGTTGAAATATTCCAAGTTCTTATAATCAGTGTAAATGGTAACCTGATCCGCTACTGACCGTAGTAAATGATCCCATTCCTTGAATACTGCCACGATCGCAGTCATTTCCTTATCATGGACATCATAATTTATTTCCGCTGGGGAGAGGTTTCTACTATGAAAGGCTACAGGATACCATTTATTGTCCTTACACAGTTGGGACAATATGGCCCCTAGAGCAAAGTCACTAGCGTCGGTCTCCAACTTTGTCTGACGTTCAGGGTCAAAGTGTACTAATATAGGCCCTGTTGTAAATTTTTCTTTCAAAAAATCAAAGGCCTCCTGACATGCTGGTGTCCAATGGAATTTGATATCCTTCTTTGTCAGGTTGGTGAGAGGTTTCACAATCTTGCTGAAACCTTCGATAAACCTACGGTAGAAGTTTACAAACCCCATAAAGCTCTGGACTTCAAGGACACTATTGGGCGGTAGCCATTTGTTAAGTTCAGCTACCTTTGCCTCGGACATGGATATTCCGTGATCAGATATCTTATATCCGAGAAATTCAACCTCTCTCTGATGAAAGGTTGATTTCTTTATGCTAACGCATAAGCGCGCATTCCTAAGCCTTTCCATTACCCTACGGACTAGGGAGACAAGTTCCTCCATTGTTTCAGAGTAGATCAATATATCATCCATATAGGCGATGACGCCTTCATCTAATAGGTCCCTGAAGACCTCATTGATCATATCTTGAAAAGTTGCCGGAGCGTTGCATAAGCCACAAGGCATCACGGTATATTCATATAATCAATACCGGCATCGGAATGCTGTGTTCCATTCCTCTCCTTCCGCCATTCGCAGAAGGTAGTATCCATTTTTGAGGTCCAACTTAGTGAACACCCGTGCTTTTCCGAGTCTATCTCGGAGCTGATTCATTAACCGTAGAGGGTATCTGTTCTTTACTGTTATCTTGTTTAGCCCACAGTAGTCTATACATAACCGTAATGTACCATCTGGCTTTGGTCCAAAAAGGATAGGCGCAGCGGCAGGAGAGCTTGACCTTCTTATATTTCCCGTAGGTAGAATCTCATCGCGATACTCACAGAGGACCTTTAGCTCCTTTTCTGATAAGGGACAAATCGGTCTGAATGGCCGAGTTGTATCCGGAAGTAGCTCGAGCTTGTGATCATACCTTGAATGCTCCGGTAAGGATTTAATCCGCTGTTGGCTAAAGATATCGCCAAAGTCCTTATACTCAGGTAGGAGCTTCAGCCTAATATCTCCCCCATCCTCATCTGTGAACTGTGCCATCCCTGAGAGGTAAATTGAACTAGCATCTCCGGCTATCATTTCCTCCGCGGTTATGAATTGTAGACGTCTTTTGGGACCTAGACAATGTGCCTTGCAATATTCTTATATCCAAGTCAGAATCCCTTGTTTTCAGTCAATATCTGGATTATGGTCTTGCAACCATGACAGCGGTAAGTATCATTCAAACTTTGAGTTGCTCATGTCAGCCACTTCAAATCCCATCTTATTCACGTGGTCTCCAATACGCATTTTCATCTCCTTGGTGTAGTGGATACCGGATCCGAGCATGTGATTTCCTCTCGCATCTGAGATTGGACATGATACCATTTGCCGCACACATGGCATCTGGGTTTCCTTAACCCAGCGAGTACTAAGGACTGGGCATGTAGCACTGCTATCTCGTAACAGTGTAGCCGCTGCAGTACCCTTCCTTGCTCCAAGTTTCCATTGAAGTTGTACCTTAACACGGATAGACTTGGTATGTTTTAGAGGGTCTTGTACCCTCAATCGCATTGTAGGTCTCAACTCATTAACCATTTTGATGGTAGTATCCCTTACCTTCCGACACAAGGGCGGCCACAGCAGGTCGTTAAAATTCAATAATAATATAAATTCCTAGAAATCTTTACTATCACGCCTGCATGATTTTGGGTATTAAACCCTCCTCAGGTGAACTGGAAATCAACTTTGATTGCTTAATCAAGTCCTGCTTGACATAGTAAACTTGTAAGAAAAAAGACAATACCTAACCATGGAAACTCTCCTAGCAACACGAACCCATAAGGAAAACAAATAACCTTGATTCGAAAGGAAAACCCATGACAACAGAAATAATGAATCGCAACGCAGAACATCTATCATAACCAAGATTCCTCCCGGATTCTTGCCTTGTTCCTGGTAATCCAATGATCAGCCCCTTCCTTCATCTAGAGGCTCATTAGTTTCTTGTAATTTCGTTGCCCTTGATTACAGACTTACCTTAGTCCTTTTCCTCCGTATCAACCTCTATAATCTGTGGGGAGGCTTGACGTACTTCGTGGAGTCTCTTATCACTAGCTGAAGAAGGAGCAGCCTCTATGCGTTTAACCTTGCTAGCCTGTGCCTCTTGAAGACCTGCCTCGTTAGCTGACCGCTTATTTTTTCCGTTGCTTAATGAATAATAGGGGAAGACGAGGTGCATTTCTGCTAGAAGTGGCTAGGCTGCCCGCATTTAGAGCACTACCCAGACTTACGACGTTTTTCAGTTAGATTATCCTGAATGCCCTCATCAGAGATGGCATACACGGATTCTCCAACCTTAGGGGACTTATTTGTCTGTAAGGGTTGGGATTTTTACTTACCTGAACCCTTCTCCTTTTTCCGCTGCTTCTTTGAGGAAGAGCCCTTATCGCCAGCCTTGTCATTGCTCGACCCGCCATGGTCTGTGGCAACGGTTTTACCAAAGTTAGCATTCTCTTGAAGGGTGTGGCCCACTTTACAAAGCAGATTGATATATGCACCGGCTTCGGTAGGATGTGGTTGCTTTAACGCCCATGCGTTTCGCAACTCAGAAGTGATCCCTATCCGAACCTTATCTATTATTTGCTTTGAATTGTTGTATTTGAGGCTGGCCGCAAGGTCAACGACTTTAGCGAGGTACTGGTCAACCTTTCCCGGCGTCATAGGCAAACGGATCCATTCAACAAGGTTGCGATCATGATCTTCTTGCCCAACAAAACTGGTTTCAAGCCGAGCGCGGAATCCTGCCTAGGTTCGCAGATCATTGTCAGGTTTAAAAATGATATCTACCCGCATCGCTGCATCCTCACCGATGTAACGATGGATACCTAAATACCAGTTCTTGGCTGCATTCTCCAAGAGCTGAATGACCAAACCAATCTTATCTAAATCGTCCGAACGGGACTTCTTGAAATAAGTGAATTGGACTGCGACGTCCGTGATAAACCGTTTGGTGTCGTTAGTGTCTCCTTTGAAAGCTGTTATATTACTTAACTTTTCCTGATTCTTGGGCGTCGCCGAAGCAAAGGGCCCACTGGTGTTACAAGAGGATTGCCCACTCGGTCTTCCATTGAAGGCAGCTAACCTAGCCAATCGACGGTCATATATCCTATTCTTGGCCTCATTACAGTTGGGCTTTCGCCGTCCTAAGAATGGGGTAAGATCAGGTGGGCAATTGGTATCATCGTTAGAGCTATCAGAGGACCTGGAATCACCCGGATTCCCACCAGCACCAACGTTTCCACCGGGTGGGGGAGCATTCCCACCACAGTTACCACCAGTATTTCTACTGTGGGTCTCCCCAGGGCGATTATATTCATCAAAGGATTCCACAGCACCCCCCTGATCTCCAGCTTGGGGGTTACCCCCTAGAGGTTGTTCAGGGTTCTTGGGTGGAGGAGCAGGTATCAGGGTACAAGGCGTATCGTTCGCCATTCCAATACCTAACCCCAACAGATATTCCACAAAGGCCGTGGAAGAATCAGGATCCCTCGGTGGTCCCACATGTCCTCTTCGCCCGCAAAACCGACACTTGGGTGGTCTTGGTAGAGGAGGTGGGGCTGTGGGCTGAGGTGCAGGAGTCTCTGAAGAGTGATCTGAACGTACTACAGGCTTATCACGACGCCTGGTACTTTGAAAGTGCTACCGATACAGAATAAGACCGTCCGGTAAGGGGTAGTCTATCTGACATTGACGTTCACATGGACCCGTCCATAATCTCGTTTGTCGAAAACCGGTAAAGCCACTGGAGGTGTGTGGTTGCTCCAGAGTAAAGGCGGGATACACCTGTACTGAACATGGTGGAGGGAACAGAGCCCAGCCCGTTGAGCCGAACAGGCCCACTCCGATTGGCTTGACTTGTACCGCAGGAGTCGGTGGTTGTGGTGCCCATGTGGGCTTCGGTGTGATCGGTGATGGTACATCATCACTTGTAGGAGCTGGAGGGGGAATAACCTGGACGGTACGGTTCGTCTTTAGAGCACGTAGCTACGGTGTATTACCACGAGTTGCCGGCGCAGTCTTTTGCTATTACCCGACTGCGTAGGGCTTTGAACCCATAGCCGGACTGGGAGTTTGGGTGGAGCTTTTCCTTTTCATGGTCAACCACAAAGCTACCGCCACTTGCTCAACAAAGGGGTGAAGTGAGGGGTCAGCCGAGAGTGCCCTTTGGCTCTGGCCTGAAGCCACAACTACCCCTGCCTCCGTTAACATCCCTTGATATTCCGGGTCCTGCAGAATCTGCGTCAAAAGCTCAGCGTAGGGTAACCCAGGTTTCTTTGGCATTGGAGGTGCGATTGTTATGATGATATTGTTTTGCGCATCTATCTGGTGACCTTCCTTGGCTGGCCGCTATAAGGCTTGGACCCTATTGTTGATGGCTTGCCGGCCGACAACCAGCCGCCCGAAGCAACCCCGTCGTCCCCGCATCCAGGTGCCTCTCCCGCACCAACAATTTCTTGCTGGAAGATTCGCTGAGATTTATCGTTCCAGTATCGCATTCGAGTTTCCAGCGCTTTGATCAGTTGGCCTACTTCATGAATAATATAAGGCTCCATGAACTGTCGGGAAACTCTGCAAACGTGAACTCCGCAGGGCAATCAGCAGTATATCCAGCCTTAAGAGGGGTCTGTGTGAAGGAATGTAATAACCGACCTGGGTCGGCAACCACAACATCCCCACATTCTTCGGGAATGTCAATCGGGGCCACCTCGATAAGTGTGGGCATAGCTGGCCTTTCAAGACTGTGGAGGTCAGCAAAAACCGACGTTCGTAAACGGGGGTCATGGGCCTACTGCGCAGCACGGTCAACACTACCAGGGTTGGCAGACATCTTCGTTTCCACCATATGCTTCTTGTACCAGACAAGCGACTACTACTCGGAAGATGTTTTCAACAATGGTCAATCAATTAATCTAGAGAGAATGAGTTAAGCGAAAGGTTCGCTTAACGATATACTGTAACGGGGGCTCTCTGTGGGAAGATGGATCCCCAGGATGCGGCCGAACCGAAGCTTTCTTCGTACGCAAAGTGAAGAACAATTATGTAAAAGAGAAATCCTTAACGTTGAAACTTAATATCGTTAAGCCGCAGCTTCACTCAATAAGTTCACGTGAGGATAGTTTATCGTCTTAGGAGAAGAGGTGTCGCATATACTTAAGTAGAATTATATTGCCAGCTACTCTTCATCACTCCTAAGCTCACCACCATTGCGAGCATGCCCATCTTCTCTGGGCCTCGGGCTAACACTCAGCCGAATGTCAGCTTGCTCCATTAGTTCATTATCCGACGTGAAGTATTTCTGCAGTATCCTGATACACGCAATCAACTGCGGGAGAAAACTCTTCATATCCCTGTCCTGTTAGTGGCGAACTAACAGGTTACTGATAAGTTGGTCTAATATCGAACTCACTGATCCATTCGTATTCGTCTGTGCAAGTCTCGTAGACAACCATTCAATGGTGCCATTACTTGTTACAAGTCTATCGTCTTCTACGGTCTTCGACACAATAACTTGGTCTACCAACTCCCGTGATGAGACACTTAAGCCATTGTCTTATACGGGCGCTACCCGTAACCTCTGACAATAAGCACCTCAGTCAAGATAAGACTACAACGATATAGAGTTCACTAACAACCTCCAGATATCTTACAGTCTTTCGGAGACATACGTGAGTCGAAGGTCTACCACTTAATCAGAGGCCTCCTAGGCTTCCGGTATACCTTACATACCTACCACCGTAGGCTTATAAGGATCGGTGGTGTATGCAATCGCGAATTACTTCTTGTGTAACCATTCAGTCGCCCCATGCCCCCTCATATATCCTGCGAACAGCTTCCGGTCAGAAGGAGGGCGACAACATACACGGTATTACGCCGCCGTCGTCAATCATAGGCTTTTACTCATAAAACAGAACCTTCCGCACAGTTGGCCCATGACGCATTGTCTGTACATCAGGGCCAGAGGGGGGTGTTGGACTCAGATTTCTCAATGTTCGACAAAGGCAAAAATTTCTGCGGTTCGTATCCCAACAACGGATTTCCCGCTTGAGCCCATATTCGAATCTCCTATATAATCTTGCGTAACACACTATCCTATGAATTTTCCCGAACCTTCGCGTAACCGTTTAACGCCCATGGTAGGGTAACTCCTATCCCAAAGTATGGTAACCCGTTTACCACGGTAGGGTAACTATACTTCCTAAGGTAGGGTAACTACCTGCCTTAGGTAGGGTAACTCGCCGGAACTCTCGCAGACATTCCCAACTCGCAGCCTAGACTTTCCTACCTACCTGGTATACCTTTTCTCGTTCGCAGTCGAACCATTACCATTTGCTTAGTCCACATGGTAACCCTTTGATAGAGTTTCTTGACTAGCCTAACCGTAACCCTTCCGGGCTTTGGTCTGGGATAAGACTAAGTCTACTGTAAGATCCCGCAGGGTTGTTACACAGATATCATTTGTATTATATACTTGATTCCAGTTGTATGAGTAGTGCACACTACCCCTCTCATATATCCTGCAAACAGCTTCCGGTCGGCCGGACGGCGACGACCTGTATGGTGTTATGGGCATGCTGCCAATTATGCTATTTTTCCTGCTAACTAGCAACTCCACGCCATACTCCAGGCGAGCTCAGGGCCCTACATCGGGGCAAGTGGAGGTTGTTGGAACTGCATATGCCTAACACGAGCTCCCTCCTCCACCAGCTCTTCATGAGTCTTTTTAATTTTCCTTTATTCTTTCTAGAACTTAGCACTGTTGGGCAAAAAACCTTCCTTGTTTACTTGGCCACGGCAGGAAAACCTTTCGCACTATTCTACCTCCGCCCTACCTGGCATTTCCAGATTTTCTCTATGCAAACTTTCTACCAGCTCCTGAGCATGGTCCATACTCTCTGGTGGTTCCCAGGTGTTCTCCTCCTCCGAACAACCTTTCCATTTCACAAATTATCTTAGTTCACAAATCCGAACATTTCATCCGTGAACCATCCTAGTGTATGAGATTATTTCACTATTCACTATTTTCTCCACCTCCCATTCCAAATCTCCCTCGATTTCCTCAGGGGCTCATGAAGGTTGCTCCCGCCCTGCACAAATGGACGATCGGTAAGGGTCCAGTAATGATACATGAAATACCGGATGAATATGCCAGCGGTCCGAAATATTTAATTTATAGGATCAAGGGCCTCGTTTCTCCAAAATCTCAAAAGCTTCATAAAGTTTAGGACTCAACTTTTTAGATGGTCGTTTGGAGCAGAGGTTTTTTGCGTTTAATATCACCTTACAACCAATTATGATGTCTAGTTGTTCCATCGCGCTTTTATTATAATGTTTTCTCATGGCTTTACAGGTGCGTTCCAAGATTATCGCTGCTTTTTGGTTTATTGTCTTCATCCAATGTGCATATATGGTGGCTCCGGGATTTTGAGCTTCTCTTTCCTTCATCCACTCTGTCTGTGGGTAGAACCCATAGTTTGCGAAAAATGGTGATATTTTATGTGCCTTTGTGGCTGAGTTATTGTATGCATGTTCTGCTAATAGGAGTAATTAATACCAATCGTCCTGTTCATAATTGAAAAAACTTTGTTGGTAACCTTCCAGTACTTGGTTGGTCCTCTCTGGTTGTCCGTCAGTTTGCGGGTGGTACCCGGTTGACATTTTTCGTTTTATTCCCAACAGCTTAGACAGTGATTCCCAGAATTTTCCGCAAAACTTTGCATCCTTGTCCCGTACTATCTCGGTGGGCAACCCATGTAGTTTCCATACTTCCGGTGGGAAGGATTTGGCCACATCTTTGGCTGTCGCATTTTCGTGTAGGCCAAAGAAATGAGCCATTGTGGTGGATTGGTCTACTGCAACCATAATTTGGGTGTGTCCTTGTGATACTGGTACGTGCGTTATAAAATCAGAAGATATCGTCGCCCAAGCCGCGTAAAGGACTTGTAGTGGTTGTAATAATCTGTACCTGGCATGACGTTTAGACTTATTGTGTTGGCATTCGTCAAATGATCGTAGGGTAATCATTTATCCAGTCAGCCAACCCTTTCCTGTAAAAATCTCGTGTGATTATTTCCTGGGTTTTTTCCTGTGCAAAATGTCCTGCCACTTTAGCATCATGACATCCTTTCGCGATTACGGTCCCCAGCTCTTCGTTGTCGGGCACGCAGGGTCGGTTTTTGTAATATAGAAACCCATCGATTGTTTTCCACTGTTTCGGTAACGTCTCCACGTTTCGTCCCAAGGCTTCCAATTACCCTTTTCGTTCTTTCCATTCTTCGTCTTGTTCCGCAGCAGCTATGACTTGGTCAAGGAATTCGGTAGCGAACACCTTCATTTCTATGTGTCCTAGTGTGGAGTTAGACATCTAAACTATTTCCTGTTTTGACTGCGGGTTGTGTAGTTCGGCCGGTTTTTCGGAATAACTGTTAGTTTCTGCATCTGCTTGTAGTATACCTTTCGTAACTAAAGCCGTTTCTGTCGCTAGTGTTCGTGTTGGAATGAAATCATTACGTCCGAACCCTTGGCCCGCGCGTTCTGTCTGATCTAACTCCCTGACCTCCATCAATTTGGAGTTATCGATTTGGGTTACTGTCAGTTGCGCTATGCGGTCACATTTGCGTATTTGGTAGTCCTTGAAACTATGGTTTAGTAACAGTACTTTAAGTTCGCCAGTGTAATCTGCGTCAATGACTCCGGCTTCCCCCTCAACTCCGTTCTTACTGGCCAGTCCACTACAAGACGCAATTCTTCTGTATGTTCCTTGTGGTAGACTGATAGCTATCCCTGTGTCGACCAGTAGCTTTCCCTTTACGGGAAGTAGGACATCGTTTACCGCATAGATGTCGTGACCGTCTGCCATCCATGATCCTTTTGTTGGTATTATAGCCGCTTTGCTTAATTTCTTGACGCGTATGTTGTGGAGGTTTGGCAATTCTTCCTCTATTTCTATCCCTTCATCCTCATCGCTCTCTGCTGATGTCAAAAAGATTTAAAAATGTTCTGGCTTCTAAATTGACCGTTCGCTATGCACAGCTCCCTCCTCTAGACAGTACTCCGGCCGTCTACTTAAGGCATCAGGCCTTCCTCCTCTTGTACCTGGTCGGCATACTATTTTGAAATTATATTCTGCTAGCGCTTGTGCCCAACAGATCTGCCCTCCATTCCATTTTTTTGTGGTGAGAAAATGTTGCAGGTTTTGGTGGTCTGTATAAACTGTAACAGGTTTTTCAGTGCCTAAAAGGTAATGTCTCCATTCCTTAAATGCTTCCATTATAGGTAGTAATTCCTTATCATGAATTTCGTAGTTCCGTTCCACAGAGTTTAATTTTCGTGAATGGAACGCCACCGGATGGAGTTTCTTGTCTTGAAATTGTGATAGAACGCTGGCGTGGGCGAAGTCGCTTGCGTCCGTCTCGACTACTGTGTCTAGTCCAGGATAAAATTGACAAAGTATGGGTGCGGTAACGACTTTTTCCTTCAAGATTTCGAAGGCTGTGTTTTGCTCGGTGCCCCAATAAAGGTTATTCGGGTCACCTTTTAAGGTTTCCGCGATTTGCTTCAACTCGCAGAAAGATTTTGAATGAAGCAGCAATAAAAATTAGGAAATCCTATAAAGACTTGCACTTCCTTAACCGAACTGGGCTCCTTCCATTCTCTTATGGACTTGACTTTTCTTTCGCTCATTTCTACTCCTTTGGTATTAGCGATGTAGCCTAGGATTCAACTTCTTTGACATGAAATACTGATTTTCCCCAGATGACCGCTAGTTGGTTCTCTTTTAGTTTCTGCAGAACCTTTTTGACTAGTTGAATATGGTCCGTTTCATTTTCCGAATAAAATCAGGATGTCGTCTAAGTAGACAACGACGCCTTGGTGTAAAAATTCCAACAGTATTTCATACATCATAGATTGGAAAGTTGTGTGGGCGTTAAGTAACCTGAAAGGCATCACCACGTACTCGTAGTGGCCATAACGGTATTGGAACGCAGTTTTCCATTCGTCTCCTTCCGCTATTCGCACCAAATAGTACCCCTTCTTAAGGGCTATTTTTGCGAAAATCTGGGATCCTTCCACGCGGTCTCTGAGTTCTCACATGATAGGTATCGGGTATCTGTCCGCGATGGTAACTGAATTCAAACCTCGGTAATCGACTACTAGTCGTAGTTTTCCAACTTCTTTTGGTACGAAGAGAATAGGAGCGGCAGCAGGTGACTGACTTGGTCGTATTTTCCCTTGTTGTAGCATTTCATCCAAGTACTTCCTAAGTTCCTTTAGTTGCAATGTCCACAATGGGGAAATTTGGCCCCAAGGCGGTTCTTCCCCATCCTTTATTCTGATGGTGTGCTCCCATTTTCTTCTAGGAGGCATTTGTGTGGCAACTTCCTCCTGGAATAGTTGAACATAATCGTGGTACTGTTTGGGGACCTTATGTATTATGTTCTCGACTGGTTCGTCCTTGCCCTGTATTCTTCCTATGACCTGTGCCTTTTGATCAAAGACAACCGTTTCATCATACACCCACATATCCCCCAATCCTGCATCGATGTCGTGGTCCGGACATGATTTTTCCATAAAATATCAATTTTCCCCTTGTTCACTATTCGTCAAGTTGTGTTACTTACACCACCCGCAGGGAATAATAAGGTCGTAGTTTCCAGCATTTGCAATTTTACAGGAAATTTCCGATCAGTGGGAGTTAGTCCCGATTTCTAACAAAATTGGGCAAGCGAAATGTTTGCTGCCACTTTCAGTGGCCGAGCCATCGTTTCCTAAGATTTCTGTAGGATATTGTCTTGTCTGATAGGGAATATCATATTCCCTTATGAAAGGAGCATTGATTAGGAAGATATTAGAACCAGAATCTAATAACACGCAAACCTGTATTCTTTTTTCTTCTGTTTTGATTTGTGCGATACCTTCTAGACAGTTGTATCGTCTTGGTCTCTCCGTTGTTGCTTTCTTCCGGACTTTGACGAATGTGTCGGCCTTTCGTTTTTGAGACATTTTGTGGATGTTTTGAGACCGTGCCCGCATAGTTTCGGTCAATCCGACCTCCTCAGCCAAACTAGTTCCTGTTACCCTTTTCCTTAATAGGGTTCTTATCTTGGTCTTTTGGCGTTTCACCAATACTCAATGAGAGAGCGAGCAGTTATTAGGTTGTGTGCCCTTCTTTTCATTCACAAGCTTTTGGTCATCGGGCAGCCCACTACTAGCGGTCTTTACCCCTTGCTGAAGGGTTCCCTCTCATCCTGCCTTTACAACCTGCACGTCCTGTCTGGGGGGTATCCACGATTGTCCAGATAGGTACCTAGTATTACCATCGGGTTCATAGGGCTGGCTGATTACCATGTTCTATCATTCCTGCGCTTGTTATCCACCCTCATTACATGAGATCATATCCATCACAGAATTCATACGTCGGTACAGTCGAATAAATTCGCGGGAGATTGTCCTTGTGAGAAGCAAGTCTAGAGCCTTGTCTCGAGTGCAGCCGATGATCGCTCTTGAGTGAAGTATGCCTCGTTACTCCCACAGTCATCTAGCTCGCCCCTACTGGCTCTCCCTAATATGATTTCTCCTGACTTTGTTATAATCACCAGCTGGTCCTTATCGGAGACCTTTTAGTTTCCAGAACACGTGTCCAACTACCATCATTTATTTTCCCTGGTTGATGTGTCGGGGGTCCTTATCACCAGTGGGTTGGAGATGTTTCCCTCGCATGGTTTCTTCAATACCTATAGACCTGTGTGCCTATTTGAGCACCAGTCACAAGGACTACCCAATCGCCATCCCAGTCGGTGCCAAATTTCCTTAGTCCTCCATTTCGTGATCCGAAATGTTTTCCCAATCCTGTGTGAGCCTTTCGATCCGAATGACTTGTGCCTTTTGAGAGGGTGGTTGGTTCCCTTTTACTAAATTCACTCGCGGACGTCCTTTAATTCATTGGTGGTCATTGCGATCCCCCTTGCGAGTACCTTTCCAAGAAGCCTGTTAAATTGCTGTTACTGGCGCATCCTTTCGGCAAGTTTTCCACTGTGGTTCGTCAACCCACATCGTTTACATCCCATATTTTTCTTTCTATTGTGGATGAGATTTTACGGAATGCCCTTGTGCATCCTTTCCCATTCCGCCGTGTTTCCCGATTTTTCAGTTTTATTTAACATTGAGGTCCTACCTCCTTGTTTGGCCGCCTCATATGCTGCACACTCTGCTTTGGTATATTACTTCCACTTTTTGATGATTTTCATTCAACCCCTTTCCTCATCTTGGTACTTTCTTTTTGTCATTTTGACATGGCTTTCTCTTGTAGAGACTTGTTGATTCAGTCTCCAATCTTCATAGTGTTCACCACATTCCATTAACGCCCTTAACTATTCTTCATCGAGGTCGTATTTCTTTCAGGATAATTGTTTCAATATTTGCAGTGGTAACTTTTCTTCCAACTTTCTTCGCCACGCAATACTGGTTAATTGCACTTTGATGTTAAGGTTCTCCATCTTTAATATGGGGGTGGAAATCTTCCCCTCGTATTTAACCTTATCCATATCCCGTGGTGCTTCACAGTCCTCCGCGGTACTGGCATAAGGGTTGGTTATTTCTCGACAAAATCTTGGCCAATGAACGAGTCCTTCAATTATTTTGTGGCTTAGTTCACTAGTCATAGCGCATCGATACTAATTCGTGAAATGCGCAAGATTTTCTCCTTTCGTCTGACTGCTGGCATATTGTATCTTATGTGTATGTTTGTCCTAATGTTATGGGTTTCATCGGAAATAATCTTCACATTGAGGTAGCCATGTTTTCACGTTTTGGTAGTCCTTTGCTTCGAAGATTTGCAGCGGTGTGGTGTTCTCCCTTTAGGCACTGGCCATACCCTTGCTTACGGCTTCTATATGTAGTTCCATTCAATCGTAATTCAGGTCTTCTTTTAGCGTCATTCCGCGCCAGGCTTGTACTTGCCTTCTCTCCACCTTCGTCGATCTTCATCAGGGTCTTTGTAGCTTTCGCTTCCTGAAGAACTACTTAATGAATTATCGTCATCATCATTGTCGTCACCTGGATGCCCTGGATTATCTCTTGGACCATGCGGCGGTTCTTGTCCTCCACCACTAGGCCCTGGTTCTGCCTCTTGATATTGAGGAGCCTTTCCTTTTCCTTTTTGGTTCTCTTGGAAATTTTGGCTGTCCTTAGGTGCAGGGATGCAAGGCGGACTGCTTGCTCCTCTGTAGGCACCTGATGGTCGCTGATCAACCTGTGCCGACAAATTGTCCAGTAGTCTTTTCAATTCACTGATTTCTGCATCCTTCCGGGCCTCGAATTCACTGTTGACACGCTCGTTTCTTGCTCTTTGTTCCCTCACATCGTCATTTTCTTCCTTTTGCGTAGCTAGCTTCCTTACCAGTTCATTGCTTTGTGATAGTAAGGTATTAACTTCCTATTCCAATAAGAGGTCTCGGCCGAGCGATTGTGCATCAGTTGTCCCTATGTTGCTATGCAATTGCTGGCTAACTTCTTGTTGCCGCTCCTGCCGCTGCCGAATCTTATTTTCTTCGGTTATTCGCCTCAACTCGGACTGGTCCCATGCTTTACCAAGTGCTGAAGTAACCATTTCTAGGTTCTTCTGGACATTTTCTACCTCTTCATCGACTAGTTCCTCTCCTTCCTTAACTCTTGTCCGAACATCTTCCAAGTCTGCCACCAGGTGTTGTTGGGAGTTTGAGAAAGTATTGAAGGCAATGTGCTGTCGATCTTGGGTCTCCTTTGCTGGCCGGTCAATACGTCCTATTACCGAATCAAGCTCGGTCATAAAATCTCTCCCAGTTCGTCGCGCCTCAGCTTGAGGTCCTTGGAATGGGGTGGAGTATCTTTCCAGGAAACTGAGGGATGGTTTCGTTGGTCCTCCAGGGGTTGGTTGTACCAAACCCCTCATCCTAGACTGTGATTGCCTTTTATCAACCCTTGATGGGGGCCGTACGACGGGAGTTCTGCTTTGACTTGAAACGTAACTTCCGGGAACCAGTGGTAGTTCTGACGTTGTAGTTGAAATTTGGTCAACTCCATCACCATCCAAGCTCTCCGCCATGATTTCGTCTTCTCCCATAATCCTTAATGCCATATCCGAGTAAGTTTCTGGACTTGGCTTTGAATCATCAATTTCTGGGTAAATAAGAAATCGTTCGGTAGTACAATCGACCCTTGCGATTGTATCGCGTAGGACTTTGACAGTAGATGGATGTATTCTGCTATCCTTAATTCTCTCGTGTATCCAGCGCAAGTGATTACGTATTTGATCCACGACGTACAGTTACCAGCTACAAGGGGCTATTTTTGCCAGTTGTGTAGAACTATTCTTGTCGTCAAAGTTAAGAACAATTTCACAGAAAGGCTGTTTCCAAATAAGCGATTGGAGTGATTTTTCGACGTGATAAAGATTTCACTCCTTCATCATTATGGGTCTCTTTTTCTCTGGTTGGACTATTGAAGATTCGATAGAACAAGCTAGTGTCCGGTTACCTAGCTTGTCTGGCTCGAAATCGTCGAAATCGTCTTCGTCCTTGGGGGTTGTTGAATACCCGGGAAGAGGTTCAGATACGTTCTGAGTAGTCGTTGTGTCTCCTATGATGAAGAACAAGTAATAACAAGGGATAATAGCAAGTATTGTCAAGATCATTTGACACCGTTTGTATCGATAGTGCTTCAGTGACAGAGAGACTATCAATATAGTGTTACGCGTAATCAACTTGGAGCTCAGTAGAGTAAGGTTAAGCGCTAAGTGTTCGATACGAGAGTAGTATCAGGAAGGCGTCGTGATTTTATCACTAATACTAGTTTTGCTAAAACTACTAAGAGTATGAATTGTAGGTAATCACTTGTTATATTGATAAGATCTCTTCTCCGTTGCGGTCTGTCTAATAGCTGGGGAGGAACTCTAATATTTAAATCCAGTGTGAGTTTCCACGGCCGGTACATCTAATACCTATACTAACAAAGTTCCTCCGCAACAACTGCTAGTCTTTCGCCTTATCAATCTCAAATGAGAAAACTCGTAGACCCTGAATAATTTCTTGCTTCTGGTTATTCGGCCTAATTTTACTCCCTCTTCCTGAGGGTGTGTGAGACTCCACCAGTTGGAAACAAACGAATCCTTTGCCATATGAACTTAATCTGAGTATGCCGCCCAAATGCGAACATACCAGTTGTTCCTCTGTCATTGAGGTGATCAGTCTCAATTTCAGACAACGGTGACAACAAAGAGGCATAACTGCATTAACTTAACGTAGAGTTGGTATGCTTAGTGCTCTATCGCTTCTTTGATTTGCCTAGCGAGAATGTGCTTGCAGCTACGTCTCCCTAACTCCCGTTCGTTTGCAGACCTATGATGTAATTGTAGTCGGTTAACGTAAAGCATTATTGTTTTCTGATTCGGTAGGCTCTTCCGCTCACGCAGATCTCATTTGTATCATTTACTGGATATCAGTTGTATGAGCAGTGCACACTACCCCTCTCAGATATCCTGCGAAGAGCTTCTAGTCGGACGGACCACGACGACGTATATGGTGTTATGGGGATGCTGCGAATTATGTGATCTTTGCTGGTAACTAGCAACTTCACGCCGTACTGCAGGGGGCGTCCGGGCCCTACATCGGGGCCAGGGGGGGGTGTTGGAATTGCATATGCCTAACAGTAAGGAGAGACGGAAGGAGGTTTTTGTTCGCCCGGTGTATGTTTTTCCAGACCCCATACAGAATATTGTCGGGGCCTGGGGCTGACGTGGAGGAGGAGCGGTGGAGGACCAGGGACACCTTGTCATGCGTGACAGGAGGGACGCCGGGGAAAGGAGGGAGGAGGACCGAGGGAGGGGGAGGAGGAGGAGGAAGGGGGAAAAAGTGGGTGATAAGAGCAGCATTGATCTCGGTAGAAGTGGTGGTATTGGGAAGTGAGAGGAAGGGCTTGGGGGCCCAACCGTAGGCGAACTTCTTCGCGTCCCAAATGTAACGGGAGTCCACCGCTGAGAGGAACTGGTCCCAGTGTGCGGCCTTGGCTGTCTTGATTGCTCTGTAGCAGGAGTTACGAGCCTGGGTTAGCTACCAGCGAGTGGCAGAGCCATTGCGGAAGCCGCGTGTGGCATGGTGATGAATGTGATGAAGGCTTGATAGGTTGGGGGACCACCAAGGTTTCCTGTAGGAGGATGGGCATTTGGTAGGGATAGCTGATAGCACCGGGGTGGAAATAGAGGCCAGGCTTGAGTCGAACCACGAGGCGAGCGAGGACGAGGTGGGGAAGGAGGAAGCTGGAGGGAAGGCAACGGACTGGATGACGGGGGCAACAGTGGACCAGTCGGTGGCTTTCCAGTTGGGTCTGGTGGGGGGGAGGGACGCGGAGAGTTGCCCAAAGGAAATGGAAATAGTAACATGGTCAGAACCCATGGAGGGAAGAGAGGTGCTCCAGGAACGAAAGTAGGGGAGGAGGCGGTGGTTGGCGAAGGCGAGGTCCAGAACTGAGGGTCTTGACTGGCTATCGAAAGGGAACCTGATGTAAACGCCAGGATTGTTGAGGAGGGAGAAGGCGTTGGCCCATGCCTTAGTAAAGTAGGGCTCGGAGATCGAAAGTTCTGAGTGTAGGATGGCCCATGAGGGGTCAGTGAGGTGGTGGTGAAGATTGAAGTCTCTCATTGAAAGGGTGGGGAACTGTGGTTGGGGAAAGAGAAGATCAGGGGGCAAGGTGCGAAGGGCACTATTACGGGTGGCGGTGGAGTAGGAGTTGTAAAGACAAAACAACAGATGGGGGGAACCAAAGACACCCTGAGGGGAGCGCAAGTTCACACCCATGTAGTCACCTTGCCCAGAAAAACAGGGAAGAACAGAAACAACAGAAAAAAAGCTCTTCAGACACATAGACAGCTACGCGCTTCTTGTAGTCCTCAGAAGAAGGAGGAAAAAAACACTTATAAGAGCGGACACCCAGTGGGCGGCCCTTGAACTAAGGAACATCTTGCAAAGCAACAACAAGAGGAGAATTTTCCGCAGAAGTAAAAAATGAAAACAAAGTAGGAAAAGCATAGCGGCTACAAAGACAATTATGTTAAACGAAGGAAAGCTTTGGGAATG
This sequence comes from Tuber umbilicatum, assembly GCA_003313605.1. Taxonomy (NCBI): domain Eukaryota; kingdom Fungi; phylum Ascomycota; class Pezizomycetes; order Pezizales; family Tuberaceae; genus Tuber; species Tuber umbilicatum. Next base: position 12,591 of record QLOI01003591.1, on the reverse strand, counting down.
AGGCCCCACGGAGGGAGTGGGAACGTGGAGAAGCATCTGATAATGATGGCGGAGGTTGTACTCTCATTTACAGTTCTATATCATTGTCACAGGCAGGATCCTCCGCCCAATTGGTGATTGGGGCATCAGAGGGGAAGAGTTGTCTCGAAGGCATGGGGGCGGCCAGGGGGGGGCAGGTACGCAAGCAGGAAGGGAGATGGTGAGTGGTGAGTTGAGTCAAGTGGCAGGCCATGAAGAGGCCATTGGCAGCAACCTGCTAGGCAGTATTCAGGGGGTCTTGAGCCGAGGAAGATTTTCGTTGTGGGGTGACAGGATCGGCAGCGTTTTACCATTACTGGGGAGTGTCAGGGATAACCTGGTTCCTCGGAAGCCGAGCGGCCTCCTTGATTGCAACTCTGGTCGGACATGCGGGAGATGTTGCTTGGTGTTCGTCATTGCAGTTGAGACAAAAAGGAGGAGTTGCCGTGCAGCAGTCCGGGACCACCCTGATGTTGCCCTGCTTTGGGCACATCTTGTTTGCGCACCGATGCTCTGCCCTGGAATGAGGCTTCGCACAGATAGGGCAGGTGTGGTGCTCCTCTTTGCACAGGGGCTTAGAGTGGCCAAAGCGGTAGCATTTGTGGCATTGGGTATCACGGGAGGCGGAGTGGGCGAGGTGGACGTTCCTCATGCGGCTGAACAGGAGGATCTTTGACCCCTCGCGGTGGAGGTGAGGGTCAAGCAGGTGGAGGTCTTGAGGGAGGACAGAAACGACGACAGCGGTGGTGTTCTTGGATTCGCGGAGGGCCTAGTCCCGCTGAAGAACCTGAGCCGAGAGGATGGAGTAGTACGTGGAGTTGCGTAGCGAGTCATGGAGTTTGGAGAATAACTCCGCGGGATCAGCGGGAAGCATGGAGAGAGGAAGGTTGTGGATAAGGACATCAGTGAAGAGGGGTGCAGTGCAGAAATCCCGGAACCGGTTGTCTCCTACTATGAAATATTGGTTACGTTTCTTGGATAAGGTGGGGAAGAAAGGGGTATAGGCCGTAGCCGGAGTCCTGGGGTTGGCAGTAAGCGTAACTGCACCGTTGACATTCACGGAAGCGGCGAAAACAAGGGGGAGGGTGCAGCCGGCGGACCGCAGCACGGAGGCGACGATGTCTCGGAGGGCGGCAGACATGTTTAGGGGGTCCCCAAAGGGGGAAGGGTGGAGGCGGGTGGCGTAGAACCGACATTGGGCCGTAGGTAGCGTGGGGGGAGGTTTGTCCACTTTGCTGCCTCTGGTGGCCGATGCAAGGGCCACCTGGGCAGCAGTGGCGAGTTTACCAGCCATTTTTAACAAGTTCGCAACCTGGGCCCAGCTGTCAGACCTGGGCGGGAGGGAGGAGGGGGTAACTGTGTATCCTGGAGGAGGGCCAAGGACAAAGTGGTGGCTGATAGGCACAGAGAACCGATCCTTTTTAGGGACCAAGACGCTTACCCACCAGAGGGATCGACTGAGGCGAAAAAATATCTTCCTCATAGGAGTGGTTGTTGTCTCAGGCGTAGGACTCCCGAGAGCCATACCATTGACCCGAGACGAAAATAGGAAAGTCGGCTGACGGAACAGTGAGGTTGCCCTGACAAGAGAGGATGAGAAGAGGTTTCTTCGTAGGGGGGGGGGGAGGAGGGGGGGCTGAGCCACTGGCGGCTAGGGGGGCGAGCGGGGGCGGTGCGGCAAGAGAGGTGACCTTAGAGGTTAGGTCCCGTAGGGCGCCTGTGATCAAGGGGTCCGATTGGAGGAAAGCAGGGGCAGATGAGGGAGGGGCAGCAGCCTTCAAAAGTGCCACTTCAGAAGCAAGGTGGTGGACCTTGGAGACCAAGGCAGCCAGGACTGGCAGGATGCGCCTTACACTATCAGAAAGATCATCAGAGAAGGAAGGAGGAGTGAATAAAATCGGAAAGACTGCAGGGTCATGGAGGAGGCACTCCGCGGCCTCAGTAGGAGAGCAGGAAATGGACTGGTCTTCGTGAGAGGGGGCAAGGACTGGAGTCGTGGCCCGAGAGCCGATGGGGTTGGACCTCAGGCTGTTGCAAGAGGAAGCGGTGCGTTGGGGGCCTGGGCCAGGAGGGACAGAAGGTGCGGGTTGGCCTGACATAGCGGGTAGGGCAAACACTGAGAGTAGGGAGAGAAGAGAAAGTTATACCCGCGCGGGGTAAAGAGCGAGGCTGTGAGAAAAGCCTTCCAGCCAATGAAAGCTGGTCTCGGCAGAAAACTTGGTATGGTTTTTTCAGTCGCTGTGGTTGTAATAGAGACGGAGCATGCCTTTCCATGGTCTTGTATGTCCAAAAGTGTCCCGCTAGACAAGAATCATGTTTAGCCTCCATGATCACACTCATTAAACACTGCTCCGGCGGTATGTACCAACAGTTCTTGTAAAGGAGCAGATACTTCTCAATCGTAAGATTAGAATTGACCTACTTGGTCTCCTTCTTAACCGAATCTGGGATCTTGAAGTATTCATTGTCCTTAGCTGTAGCTTGCTTGAGTTGCTCCAGGAATGTGGATTGTAACCTGAATCCTTGGCATGCTAGCAACACTTGTGGTCGCAAGATGTCCCGCTCCTGTTGAACAACCCATTGCCCAGGACTAAAAAAACTCTGCACGGAATTTGATTGAGAATTACCCCCCCCTTCAAGGCGGTAGTCCCTACACCTAGACAGTGCATCGGCCTTATCAATCAACCTTCCTTCACCATAAACCACCCGGAAGTTGAACGGTTGTAAGTACTCTGCCCAGCGATGTTGCCTACGGTTTAGAATCTTGGTACTGTTAAAATATTCCCAGTTTTTATGATCAGTGAAAATGGTAATCTGATCCGCTACCGACCGTAGTAAATGATCGCAATCCTTTAATGCTGCCACGATCGGAGTCATTTCTTTATCATGGACATCATAATTTATCTCCCCAGTGGAGAAATTTCAACTATGAAAGGCTACGGGATGCCATTTATCGTCCTCACACAGTTGAGATAACATGGCGCCTAATGCAAAGTCACTAGCATCGGTTTCCAGCTTTGTTTGTCGTTCTGGGTCCAAGTGTACTAATATAGGCCCGCTGTATATTTTTCCTTCCAAAAATCAAAGGCCTCTTGACATGCTGGTGTCTACGGGAATCCTACATCCTTCTTTGTTAGGTCAGTGAGAGGTTTCGCGATCTTGCTGAATCCTTCAATAAACCTTCAATAGAAGTTTGCAAATCTCATAAAGCACTGGACCTCAAGGATACAATTCAGTGGTAACCATTTCTTGAGCTCGTCTACCTTTGCCTTCGTGATAGATATTCCGTGATCTGATATCTTACATCCCAGAAATTTAAACTCTCTTTGATGGAAGGTTGATTACTTTATGCTAATGCATAGGCAAGCTTTCCTAAGCCATTCCATTAATCTGCAGATTAAGGAGACATGCTCCTCCAACGTCTCAGAGTAGATCAATATATCATCCATGTAAGCAACAACGCCTTCATCTAGTATATCCCGAAAGACCTCCCTGATCCTGCCCTGGAAAGTTGCTGTGGAGTTGCATAGCCCAAAAGGCATCGTGCTATATTCATATAAACCATACCGGCATCGGAGCGCAGTCTTCCATTCCTCTCCTTCTGCCATTCGCAGAAGGTAGTATCCATTTGTAAGGTCAAACTTAGTGAACACTTGTGCTGTTCCGAGTCTGTCTCGGAGCCCATTCATTAATAGTAGAGGGTATCTATTCTTCAGGGTTATTTTGTTTAGCCCATGATAGTCTATATATAACCGTAATGTACCGTCTGGCTTTGGTACAAATAGGATAGGTGCAGCAGCTCGAGAGCTCAACCCCCTTATCTTACCCATAGGTAGCATCTCATCGAGATACTCACGGAGGACCTGAAGTTCCTTTTCCGATAAACGATAAATTGGACCCTGAGGGGGAGTTTATTCGGAAGTAGCTCAATCTTTTGATCATACTTCGAATGCTGAGGTAAGAATTTAATCCGTTGTTGGCTGAACATATCACCAAAGTCCTTCAATTGAGGGGGGAGCTTTAACCTAATATCTCCACCATCTTCATCCGGGAACTGTGCCATTCCCAAGCGGTAAATTGAGTTAGCATCCTCGGCTATCATTTCCTCTTCAGTTATAAATTGTAGACGTCTCTTAGGACCTACACAATGTACCTTGCAATATTCTGATCTCCAGGTCAGAATACCTTGTTTCCCGTCAATACCTGGATTATGATCCCTTAACCAGGACATCAGTAAGTATTCTTAAAACCTTAAGTTGCTCATGTCGGCGACTTCAAATCGCATCGTATTCACGTGATCTCTGATACGCATTTTCACCTCCTTGTTGTGGTGGGTACCCGACTAGGGTATGTGATTACCACTGGCATCAGAGATTGGACAAGATACCATTTGCCACACACAGGGTATCTGGGTTTCCTTATCCCAGAGGGTGCTAAGAACTGGTCCTGTAGCAGCGCTATCTAATAAGAGCGTGGCTTCCACCATACTCTTCCTTGCTCCTTGTTTTCATTGAAGTCGTACCTTAACTCAGATCGACTTTTTACGTTTTGGAGGGTCTTGTACCTTCAATCGCTTTGTAGGTCTCAATTCGTTAACCATTTTGATAGTAATATCCCTTGCCTTTCTACAAAAGGGTGGTCACAACAGGTCGTGAAAGATTCAATAATTTTAATGGCTAGAAATGTTTACTATCACGCCTGCATGATTTCGGGTATTAAACCCTTCTTAGGTAAACTGGAAATCAACTTTGATTGCTTAATCAAGTCCCCCTTGACATAGTAAACTTTGAGAACAAAGACAAATACATAACCATGTAAACTCTCCTAGTAACACGAACCTTTAAGGAAAAGCTGAGATAACTTTAATCGGAAAAGGAAAACCCATTACAAAAGAAATATAAGTACTATGACCAAGAACATCAAACATAACAAAGATTCCTCCCCGGGTGCAACCAGTCAAGGTTAACCCAGTATTCTCTTGGTTGCGGGTAAATACTTACCTCGCTTTGTTGCTGGTAATCCGATGATCTGCCCCTTCCTTCATCAAGAGGCTCATTAGTTTCTTGTAATTTCTTTTAACTTCAGTGATAGACTTACCTTGGTCCGATTCCTCCATATCAACATCCATAATCAGTAAAAAGGCTTGACCTACTTCGAGGAGATTCTTATCGCCAGCTGAAGAAGTAGGAGCTTCACTGTGTTTAACTTTGCTAGTGTGAGCCTTTTGAAGGCCTCCCTTGTCAGCTGACTTCTTATATTTTCCCTTTGCTGAGTGAACACCAGGGGAAGACCAGGTGCATTTCCGCCAAAGGTGGCCAGTCTGGTCACATTTAGAGCATTGTCCGGACTTACGCCGTTTTTCAGTTAAGTAATCTGGAATGCTCTTACGAGCAATGGCATATGCGGATTCACCAACCTTAGGGGTCTTATTTTTCTGGAAGGGTTGGGATTTTGACTTTCCTGAACTCTTTACTTTTTTCCACTGCTTCTTTGAAGAACAGCCCTTATCGCTAACCTTGTCATGGCTTGAACCGCCATGGTCTTTGGCTACGGTTCAACTAAAGTTAGCGTTGTCTTGAAGGATATGGCCAACTTTACAAAGTAGATGGATATATGCACCGGCTTCCGTAGGATCTGGTTGTTTTAACGCCCTTGCGTTTCGCAACTCAGAAGTGATCTCTATCCGAATATTATCTAGTATTTGCTTTGAATCAGTGTATTCAAGGCTGGCCGCAAGATCAACCATATTAACCAGGTACTTGTCAACCCTCCCCGGCTTTATAGACAAACGTATAGATCCAACACAGGTGCGATTATAATCTTCTGGCCCACCAAAACGGGTTTCGAGCTGAGGGCGGAATCCAGTCCTGGTCTGCAGTTCATTGTCCGTGTTGAAGATGATACCCATCCGCATCGCTTCATCCTCACTGATGTAACAATGGATGCACAAATACTAGTTCTTGGCTGCATTTTCCAAGAGTGGAATGACCAAGCCAATCCTATCCATATCATCCAAACCGGACTTCTTGAAATAAGTGAATTGGACTGCGACGTCCATAAGAAACCATCTGTTGTTGGTAGTGTCTCCTTTAAAAGCCGTGGGTTTACTTAACCTTTCCAGCTTCTAGGGCTTTACCCAAGAAGAAGGCGCACTGGTGTTATGAGAGGATTGCCGACTCGTTCTTCAAAGGAGAGCAGCTAACCTCGTAAAGCGACCAACGTATCTCCTACTATTAGCCTCATTCCAGTTGTCCTTTCGCAGTCCTAGGAATGTGGTAAGATCAGGTACGGAGTCGCAATCATCATCGGAGCTATCAGAGGAACTGGAATTACCTGGATTACCACAAGCACCAACGTTTCCGCCAGGTGCGGGAGCATTCCCACCACCCTTGCTACCAGCATTTCTACTGTGTATCTCCCCAGGGCAATTATATCCATCAAAGGATTCCTCATCACCCCCCTGATCTCCAGCTTGCGTGTTACCGCCAGGAGGTTGTTCCGGGTTCTCGGGTGGAGGAGGAGGTATCAGGGTACTAACGATATCGTTTGCTGTTCCCATACCCAAACCTAACAGATACTTCATAAATGCCTCGCAAGAGTCAGGATCCCTCGGTGGTCCCACATGTCCACTTCGCCTACAAAACCGACACTTGGGTGTTCTTGGTTGACGAGGTGGGCCCCTGGGCTAAAGCTGCAGGAGCCCCTGAAGAATGATCTGCGAGTACTACAGGCTCGCCGTGGCACCTGGTACAGCGAAGGCAATGCTGATACCAAACACGACCCTTTAGTGAGTGCCATTCTACGTGAGATTAACGTCCGCACGGCCCGGTCCTTGGTGTCCCTTAGCCGAAAACAAGTAAAGCTACCTATGGTGTGTGGTCACTCCGGAGTGAAGGCCAGATATACCTCTACCTAACGTCGTGGATGGAATAGAGTCCCTCCCGTTGAGCCGAATAGGCCTACTCCGATTGGCTTGACTGGTACCGCAGGAGCAGATGGTGGTGGTGCCCATGTAGGCTTCGGTGTGATGGGTGATAGTACATCATCACTTCCTGGATCTGAAGAGGGAATAACTTGGACAGTGTGGTTGATCTTGGGAGCACGTGGCTTTCGTGGATTACAACCAGTTGCGGGCAAAGTGTTTCGCTGTGACCCGACTCCGGAGGGCTGAGAACCCATAGCAGGATTGGGAGTTCTAGTGGAGCTTTTTCTAGTCATAGTAAATGACAAAGCTACCGTTGCTCAACAAAGGGATCAAGTGAGGGCTCAGCTGAGAGTGCCCTTTAGCTCTGGCCAGAACCCAAAGAAAACCCCAGCCTCCGTCAACATCCCTTGATATTGCGGGTCCTGCTGAATCTGCGTCAAAAGCTCCGCAAAGTGTAACCTATGTTCCTGCGGCATTGGAGGTGCGACAGTTATGATGACATCGTTTTGCGCATCTTCCAGGTGACCATACATGACTGCCCTCTCCAAGGCATGGACCCTATTGTTAATGGCTTGGTGGTTGGCAACCAGTGGCTTGAAGTACATTTGTTGTGCTCACATCCAGTTGGTAGCCGCATCGACAATCTCTTGCTGAAAGATTCGCTGAAATTCTTCGTTCCAATATCGCATCTGAGTTTGCGCCGCTATGATCTGCTGGCCTACTTCATGAAGAATGTAAGGCTCAATGATCTGCTGGGTAAACTCGATAAACATGAACTCCTCTGGGCAATCAGCAGTAGACCCAGCCTTAAGAGAGGTCAGTGTAAAGGAATGAAATAACATATTGGGGTCGGCAACGACAATGTCCTATCATTCTTCGGGAGTATCAAGCGGAGCAGCCTCGATAAGTGTTGGCATAGGAGGCAATTCAAGATGATGTAGGTCTGCAGAAAGCGACGCTTGTAAAGGGAGGTCATGGGCCTGCAGCGCAAGTTGCGCAATACTACCAAGGTGGACAGACATCTGCATTTCCACGCGATGGTTCTTGTACCAGACAAGCGACTTGTGCTAAGAAAATGATTACAACAATGGTCGATCAATTAATCAAGAGGGAATGCGTTAAGGGAGAAGTTCACTTAATGATATACTATAACGGGGGCTCCCTGTGGGAAGATGGATCCCAAGGATGAGGCAGTACCGAAGCTTACTTCGTACGAAAAATGAAGAACAAATATATAAGAAAGAAAACCTTAACGATGAAACTAAATATTGTTAAGCCGCAGCTTTACTCAAATAAGTCCTCAAGAGGGTGGTTGATAGTCTTTGGAGAAGAGGTCTCACATATACTTCCGTAGAATTATATTGCCAGCTCTTCTCCCTTACTTCTAAGCTCACCACCATCACGAACATGCCCTTCTCCTCAGGGCCACAGTCTAACATTCTACCAAATGTCAGTCGGCTATGCTAGTTCATTATCCGACGTGAAGTGTTTATGCAGTATCCTGATAGAAGCATTCAACTGCAGGAGAACACTCTACACATCATTGTCCTGTTAGTGGCGAACTAACAAAATACTGATAAGCTAGTCTAATATCGAAATCACCATCCCATACGTATTCGTCTATGCAAGTCTCGTAGACAACCACTCAATGGTACCATTATGTTTTTACAAGTCTATTGTCTTTTACTCTCTTAGACACGATAAATTGGTCTACGGACTCCGGCGACGAGGTACTTAACCCATTGGCTTTTACGGCCACTACCCACAGCCACAGACGATAAGCACCTCAGTCCAGACAAGACTCCTACGAACTAGAGCTCGCAAACAACCTCCAGACATCTTACAGTCTTTTGGAGACATACGGGAGTTGAAGGTCTACCACTTAACCGGAGGCCCCTGGGCTACTGGTATACCTTACATACCTACCACCGTAGGCTTATAAGGATCAGTGGTGTATGGACATAAGAATATCTTCTCGTGTAACCATTCTATCGCCCCATGCCCCCTCATATATCCTGCGAACAGTTTCCGGTCGGAAGGACGGTAACAACGTATACGGTATTACGCCCCTGTCTTCAATCATAGGCTTTTACTAGTAGACCTGCAACTTCCCTTTAGTTGGCCCATGACGCATTGTCTGTAGATTGGGGCCAGAGAGGGTTGTTGGACTTAGATTTTCCTATGTTCCCCTAACACAAAATTCACTACGGTTCATAGGTCAACAACGGATTACCCGATTGAGCCAGATTCGAGCCTCCTTTATAATCTTGCGTAACAAACGTTCCTATTACTTTTCTCAAACTTTGCGTAACCTTTTACACTCTAGGTAGGGTAACTCCTACCCAGAATTAGGGTAACCTCTTTGCCAAGGTAGGGTAACTATACTCCCTAAGGTAGGGTAACTACCTGCCTTAGGTGGGGTAACTCACCAGACCTTTCAGAGACCTTCCGAACTCACAGCGTAGACTTTCCCCACCCAACAGGTATACCTTTTTTTTGTTCGTAGTCTAAGCATTACCACTCGCTTAGTCCACGTGGTAACTCTTTGGCACAGTTACAAGACTAGCCTAACCGTAACCTTTCAGGGCTCCGGCATTGGATAAGACTAAGTCTACTATATCATCCAGCCAGGTCGTTACTATTGCGCCCGTAGCTTGAATCCAGGCAAGCATCATGTAAGGCCCCTGGGGGCCCAACTCTGAATGTCTACAATAGTTGTAGTCGCTACTGTTCAACGGCGCCAATTCCAATTCCCGAAATGTGGACAAATTTCCCTAATCCTATTCAGAAATCGCCAGTCTCTCTTGTCCAATCAGCTCGCTGCTCATTACCGCTTGTAGTTAGATCCCACTCAGCCTGCTATTTCAGTGCTCTCGCTTTCATCCCTGGCATGAGTTCAGGTCTTATAGTTGTATGAAATTTATGTTTGGACACTGGCAAACCATTGGGCTCGAACAAACCACATTGTACAGTCAGATCCGAACGCAGGCCTTATGTACATTCCGATCTCATACAGGAGTTGACGTTCTATGGCAAAGCTAGATGAGAACTTCATGCACAGACCTCTGAGATAATATTGGATACTCGTAAATGAATATTTTACAGTCAAACAATGCAGAAGAATACCGAGTGAGAGTTTGTGATTCGTCCAACCCTCACCCCTCACGTCACAACTTTATTGGCGACATGATGTCTTGAACTACGCGGCGCTATTGGCCTTATGGCATGAGTCTAGGCTCAGAGGCTTATTTGTAAAAAAAAAAGGAAGCGTAATTCACTCTTTGTCACAAGTGCTGAGGGGTTAGGGTATTCAGCCGCGTCGGGTACAAAGTCAAGTGCGGAACCCAGTGGCGTAGGGAAATGGAGTAGAACACACAGCCGTCACCGTAACTCCCATACACACAGAAACGCCTCCCACGGAGCGCCAACAACAGGACTAAAGTACACAGCCGTCACCCACACTCCCACACGTACGGCAATGCCTCCCTCAACCAAGAGGGAAGAGTAAAAGAAACAAGAATAACTTCAAGCCCTTTGAACGAAATTCAACCCTCAACCTACAGGAGGGTAAGTGAGCGCCCCTACTGTTCAGTTACCTCGGTACCGGCATACAAGAGCACTAAAGGAAACCGGCTTTAGGGTCAGGCACAGAAGCCAACTGCACTGATATTCCACTACGATGTTTAGCGGCATCAGGTTCAATGTCAAGCACAGAACCCTATGCGGTAGATATTCCGTTAAGATATTTAGTAATGCCGGCTTCAGAGTCTGGCACAGAAGCCCGCTCCATGGATATTCGATTTGGACAGCAGCATCGGGTTCCTGCTTAAGCACAGACCCTGACACCACAGAAATTAGTATCGCTAAGTACTACTCACGCCTTTCTCAGCTCCAAATATATGCAGCAATTGACACCACAAATTCATCTCCATAACCTTGGTGGCAGTTGATCTACGTTTCGAATGTTCAGACCTATTTCCGGGATCAGTAAAAATCAGATCGCTCTGCAGATCCTGACACTATCGGCGTCAATTGTCAAAACATCGCAATTTCTAGAACGACGTCTTGGCGCAGTGGGTGGAAACAATTCACCATAATAGGAAATGCGCACGTGATGTCCGGTCATCGCAACAGCACTCTGGGGAACATGAAAGGTTTCTCCCCAACTATTTCTTCCACCGCTCCACCTCCACCTCTGCTTCCCCTGTCTGGAACCCATCCACACCTTCAAGATCATATCTTAGGCATCCTTTACATTTGGTCTTCACTGGTACTATTAACGCAGAGCGCCCCACCAGGGAGTGTTCCTGTCATTTTGTAACGGGGGCTCCCTGTGGGAAGATGGATCCCAAGGATGCGGCCGTACCGAAGCTTTCTTTGTACGCAAAATGAAGAACAAATATGTAAGAGAGAAAACCTTAATGGTGAAACTTAATATCGTTAAGCCGCAGCTTTACTTAATAAGTTCTCGAGAGGATAGTTGATCGTCTTAGGAGAAGAGGTCTCGCATATACTTAAGTAGAATTATATTGCCAGCTCCTCTCCATCACTCCTAAGCTCACCACCATCGCGAGCATGCACATCTCCTCTGGGCCTCGGGCTAACATTACACCGAATGGTTGCCAGCTCTGCTAGTTCATTATCCGACGTGAAGTGTTCATGCAGTATCCTGATACATGCAATCAACTGCAGGAGAAAACTCTTCATATCGCTGTCCTGTTAGTGGCGAACTAACAGGTTACTGATAAGCTAGTCTAATATCGAACTCACTGTCCCATTCGTATTCGTCTATGCAAGTCTCGTAGACAACCATTACGTTTGACAAGTCTATCGTCTCCTACTGTCTTCGACACTATAGCTTGGTCTACGGACTCCCGTGATGAGACACTTAAGCCATTGGCATATACAGGCGCTACCTATAGCCACTGACGATAAACACCTCAATCAAGACAAGACTACTATGATCTAGAGCTCGCTAACAACCTCCAGATATCTTACAGTCTTTCGGAAATATACGGGAGTCGAAGGTCTACCACTTAACCGGAGGCCTCCAGGACTCCCTGTATATCATACATACCTACCACCGTAGGCTTATAAGGATCAGTGGTGTATGAACTCGAGAATCACTTCTCGTGTAACCATTTGATCGCCCCATGCCCGCACATATATCCTGCGAACAGCTTCCAGTCGGAAGGACGGCGACAACGTATACTGTATTACGCCGCCGTCTTCAATCATCGGCTTTTACTAGTAAACCAGCAACTTCCCTATAGTTGGCCCATGACGCGCTGTCTGTACATCGTGGCCAGAGGTGGGTGTTGGACTCAGATTTCTCAGTGCCCGCCCAGGGCAAGATTTTCTCCTGTTCGTGGCCCAACAACGGATTACCCGATTGAACCCAGATTCGAATCTCCTATATAATCTTGCGTAATAAATAATCCTATCATTTTTCCCGAAACTTCGCGTAACCTTTTACGCTCAAGGTAGGGTAACTCCTATACAAAAGTAGGGTGACCTGTTTGCCAAGGTAGGGTAACTATACTCGCTAAGGTAGGGTAACTACCTGCCTTAGGTAGGGTAACTGGCCGGAACTCTCGGAGACCTTCCGAACTCGCAGCGTAGACTTCCCTACCTACCCGGTATACCTT
>QLOI01003587.1:0-12188 GCA_003313605.1 Tuber umbilicatum | reverse complement strand
AAGCAGAATCATGAGGAAGTGGGGGGGTAAGAACCTTTTGTCAATATTTTGTTTTCCCCGCCTTTGACCGAAGCTGCGGCTTAACTTATGGTGAGCAGCTTCCTCACAGTGCTCGTATCATACTTGTACCTGAAGGTGCTGCCGGTACCGTATTACGTCCAGTGCCTCAGACATTTTGCGACCTTCCGTCCTCCCGACGGGACTCTTCTGACAGAACGACGGGAGTCACTGACTCAACCCGTCAATCTACCAATCCATCAATCAACCAACATTGTACTCGTGCGGTCAAGTCGAAGCCGGGTACTTCGTATGGGAATCTTCACCGTAGGTGTCCGGTTTTAACTCGGCCGCACTCATGTCAACACATTACCGGTATCATACGTATGATACGGCTCCGTAACCTACGGTATCCACCAGCAACAAGTGCTCGAGTGCTCGTACCTAGCCCTAAACAAACCGTGCGCGTGCGCGTCAAAATTTTCTCAGCGATTCGCGTCGATTCCACGGGTTCACGAAACGCTAGCCTCTTCCCCTCCATATCGTGCAACTACACCCGTGATCGCGCACCACGGTGCGGTACCCGGTTACCGCAATTACCGTTCTCGAGTAATACCGGTACCGATGCTCGACGCCGTTTGTTTTGTTTACGTTTTGCCCCGTTTTGGCTTTCCTTGTTGACCATGACGTCCTTCAGTCTGTGCGGTGCTTCTCTTTCCCAACGGACATCAGATGGGATTCGCTATACGGCGCTCGAGTACAGATGCAGAGCACGCAAAGAAGGATGAAAAAGAAAACATCTCCAGAACGGAGGTCCAGAACTGACGTTGCTGTAGGCTAGCTAGCTGGTTAGCGGTTTGCTCAATCGACAATAGGACAATACGGTAGGAGAACCTCTATCGGTGGATGCAGCTACCGTCATAGGCAACGCGAAGCAGCAATTGAAAGCTAGGTGATGCTTTGTTTTTTTTGTTTTTGTTTTCGTTTCTTTTTCCCTTTCTTTTTCCCTGCTCCTCGGCTTCACAACAGTTGACTTGACTTGACTTTACCTGACTTACAAACTGCTTACCGGCTCCCGTATCTTACCGTGCTCGAGATACAGTAACCAAACTTAACGATGCAGACGGTTCACAAGGAGAGCTTCTGCTACCGTATGGCAATTGACTGCCCTGTGTCTTTTTCGATGGTGTAGAGTCGAGAGATTTATTACTTGCATCACATCTCGTCCCCTGCAGTAAAGGTAATGGAGACGGGGACTTTTGGATCAGGTTCGAAGGAATGAATCGCCCGAAGTTTCCCGTGATCGATGATCTCTTGTTCCGGAATTAGATTTGCGCAGGGTCAGAGCAGCTTCTTTCTTTTCTCTTATTTCTCTCTCGCCCGCCGCTTCCCTCGTGATGTCTCCGGACGCGTTCTCAGGCTTGACTCGACTTATCATAGCTTGTTTATTTATTTATTTGCTACAAAAGCTACTGAAGAGCTACTATCGGTAACCTGCCGTAGCCCAATTACTAAAACAGTAACGCCCACACACCCACCCTGCAACCCCCCCTTCCCTCCCTCCAACCCCGCGATAAGGGATCGCGTATCTTGGTAAATAAATGTTGATAAGATCATTTATTTCAGTCTATTAACTTATTATTCCACTTTATTAAAATATTATGAGAGGGAAGCGCAAAATAAACTTTTTAAGTGGTGTGAGTCGGGAATCGCGCTTATGTAAACGTGAGATCTCTTTCTTCCAGTCATCTTCCCCTCATCGACTCACAGAGATGACTCTCGGGTACATATCATAGCGAGTTAACCCAGAGCAGCACAGTACCGGTAGATGTGGCGGTGGTGGGGAAAAGAACATGCAACCATTCCTCCGAGGTTCAGTTCTGCGGCACCTCCAGCGTGGGGTAGCGCAGCGGCGCAGCCATTAGCTCTTGCAGCCTCTTCGCACTGCATCCTCCAGGTCTGTTCGTCAGGTTACGTTTGAAAGGTGAACGATAATAAGCTGATTGGGTTATGCAGCCGTACCGCAATTTACTGTGCATAAGTACGTAGGTCAAGAAGAAGAAAGGAAGGAAAAAGGAAGGGAGGGAAGCCATTCAAGAGAAGGGGGTCTTCGACTGAAGGCATTCGAAGCCAAAGAGGTGACAATATCCCTCCCACCCCTCCTCCCCCTTTCCGAGACACCGACAAGCGAGATTCTGCGAAGCCACAGAGATGCAAAATCCTGGTTCGGTGGGATGGCGAAATCCATCTCTGCGTTACGGGACTGGAACTACGCAAGCCTCCCCTATGATCATACCGTGCACAGCCGGTGGAGTGCACTCCTGCGATACCGGTATCATGCTGGGGCTGGGCCAACATGATAGACTTGGCGCCTATCACCGCAGACATGTCCACCGACCGGCGGTGAACCTTGAGCTTAACCTAAAAGTCTACTCGTAGATGGCGAATATTAAACGCTATCATCATCACCACCAGCGGTTCACAACGAGCGGGATGCTCAGATTATTGTTATAATTACAATTTTTTAAGGCAAGGTCTTCAGTCGATCCACGTCGACGTGAAGTCGGCTCATGGGTTAAATTGTTATATCGCACATGGTTGACAAGGGGGATGATTAGATAAATGCCGGGGCATTGAGCAAGTCGATTTAAGCTTACCTAAAGCCCGAGAAATTTCCAGACGGTTTTTTCCCCTTTCGCAGCAAAGGAAGATTACTTTTTCATTTCTCCTTTTTATGCGCCGCTCACGATGGGAGGTTCTCCGATGACTGGAGCGTTTTGCATGTGTGGCTTGGAGGGAGCTTCTCTGGATGTCAGGCCTTGCTGAGGGAGGGTTTTTACGAGCTGAAGGTTGAAGGATCGGCATTGTTTCTACTGTATGTCTGGTCGAGTTCGCGATGTGAAGGGCGTGGAAAAAGTGAAAAAAAAAAAAAAAAAAGCGACTTCTTTTTTTTCATTTTATCCCAATGGGTTGCATGATTCCCTTTTTCCTTTTTTTTTCCCTTCTAAAATGTGATTTGCGTGGATCAGATTCCTTTTCCTTTTCCCCTTTCCTTTTCCCGAAGTTCCCATTCGTTAGCACTCAAGCACCCTCTAGCCTGTCGGCTGAATATCCAATGCGGTATTCTAACATATCATATAGCACTCGAGCACAGTAACTGCCCAGGCAACCGTAAGACCAAACCTCTTTTCGGGTAAATTTTAAGCTCGCTACAGACCGTAGCGACATCTTCTACGAGTGCTAATGGCCCCCCAGTGATAGCTGGTATGATACACAAGACCATTCCCTCATTCTTTTTTTTTGTCCGATTTCACTGTTGAGGAGATCCAAAAACATATCAAGTATTGGAATTAGATGGGCACTGACGTGTTCGCTGCCCAATTTATTAAAAAAAGACTCAATTGGTCGAAGCAATTATCAGGCTCAGCAGCAGCAGAAAATGTCCCCTCACGAAATTCCTGCATAATTCGCTCTGCCTCCGCGCGCAGAGGTCCGGTGCACGCGCGCGTTGATATGAAGCAGGTACGATACGCGAACAAATCAGTAGAGGAGTTGAAGAGTACCCGTTAATAGAATTTCTCTTGGATTGTTTACAATACATCATCGACGGCCAATCACACACAGGGACTTTCCCCCATTATTATTTTGGGAAAAAATAAGGTCCAATATCCTGTTTGTCTACCGTGATCGATGGCAAAAGCAAGCTGTCCCTATTGCCCTGCGTTTTCTCTCTTCACGAGGATTCAAGGTACGGACGGTGCTGTAGTTGATCTTCACACACCCTCATTTCTCACCCTCTGTTTCTCTCACTACCCCTCTCCGCATGGGAGCGCATCGCAAGAGTGATCAACAATGGCCGATGCGTTACGCATCATGATCATCATAATAATGACAACCAAGCCAATGTTCTCTCTGTTGATGCTTTTTCGCCAGAAAAATAAATAAGAAGCATAAAACATACATAACGCAATTCTGACTCCACTCTTCGGTCTCGGAAGGGGGGGCGCTATTGAAGGTCAAAGCGTTATTCGCAATTGATGGTGGCTACTCGAATAGTAGCGGTAGTCTACTCGTATTATCTTCCACTACGATGCTAGTGTCACTTGTTCTGTTGAGGTTTAGTTTGTTTGTTTTGCTTACAGTAGTAGTGTACTCGTACTGTATTACTGGTATGGGAGGAACTGTGCTGTGTGGTGATATGATACGGTCTGGAATTCAAAGCCGAAGCATTTTTAGATGTCATGACGTCCCTGCGACTTAGTAATGGACCGGGCAAAGCTCTTTCCTTTTTTTTTTTTCGCACTGCAGCCCGGTCAAAGTGGAAAAACCACCCTGGGATGTTTGATCTCAAGTAGATGAACGGGAGACGCAGGAAACCGAATCAGATATAATATTCTCGGAATAACCAACATGGGGGAAACAACTCTTTCTTTCCTCTCTTTCTCCCTTTCCTTCCTTTTCTTCGAGTAGTAAGCGATACAAGATGACCTCTTCCCTTAAGGTGTAAGTAATGTATGGCACGCGTTCGTGCCGTACCCTCTCTACTCGGGCATAGGTATGCTGATTGACCTGTGTGACATTCGAATCTGAGATGCTCGTCCGGCAGATTCATCTCATGAGCAACTCCACCTTTATTTGTCTTTTCCTCCCTCTTCAACCGCGTCCCTTCCTTTGTGAGCTGCTGCGCCAGTCTGCCAACGCACCACACAACCAATGATTGATGCCCGAGCCACTCTTGTAACATCTTCTTGGAGCTTCCCCTTCCCGGTGGCATACAGCACCCGAGTACGGTACCATGCCGTGTGGTAACCCCGTGCCTATCCACTCGGAAGAAAGGACCACAAGTGCAAGGTTTGCCCTATGGTACCGTATCTACCAGCCCGGCATTCGATACGGGAGGCAACCCAAGGTCAAGTTCTGCGGTAACTTGAAACTATCCGGCTCACAGAGAGATCCGTTTCGTGACCCTTGGTCGAGGTACGAATGCCATTTAATTCGCCGAGTGGTCGGCTACTGCTCCACTCGTATGCGCTCTAGGCATTCCCAATATTGAGGATCCTAGGCGTGCGGCTATGAAGCAACTTGGGGATCGGACGAAGAAAGTGCACTCATAGGGAGATATTCGCTCCTATACATCCACCAACTAGGCACGCTCCTATTCCAGATTTTTATCTTGGTTTTTTCGGTACTATTTTTTCTCTCTCTTTGATCTTTACTCTGATATCTTCATGTGTAATCATAGTGTCGAAAAAAGCTTAGATGAACTGCCCCACTCGAAGGTATATCGGTAGCGACCGCTATGAGTAAGAGGGGATAAAACATTAGTCTAATGATGCGCACTTGTGGTCTCAGTTGGAAAGTATAAGTACACACAAACGCCGGGAAGGAGTGAGAGAAAAAAATAAATAAATAAATAAATAAATAAATACATAAACTGTGCTTCTCCGTGTTTGAATCAATACGCGTGCTGCAGAAGCCGGGCACTCGTGCTGTCCCACCTACCTTCTTACATACCTATAACCCCCTGATATGCAGTTGGGGGGAGCGAAAACGGGGGGTGAGGTTCCGCGCACAGCAGGGAAAAGGTGCTTTGGAAATGCGGCGGCCGGAGGAAGGGCTGGTACGCTTCTCCATTGGATGGTGGGTCTATCTAACATGACGAGAATCAGCTAGGAACAGTCTTTTGGCTTTTGCTTGCTCATTCGTCGATACTCCTCGGTCCTTGTACCATGCTCCTCCGCACACAAATGGGGCGAAAAACGCGATGGGACCTCGACTCGTGGTGAAGTACCGCGGCCGCCGTGACCGGCACACTTCCTTCAGCTGTAAAGCGAAACAGTGTCCTTCATCCCCCCCTCCGCCTCATGTTCTCTTTGCCTGCTCTCTTGCCCACCACCTCCCACTACTACCGCCATCGCGCTAATACCGTACTTCGAGTACAGTACATGCTGTAAAGGAAGAGGTAAAAAAAATTAAAAAAAAATAAACCCAATCTAGGGCTTTGGGCTTTTAAGGAAGCACAAAAATTTGGATGAGCGGACGGGGTGCTGCTTTGCATCATTTAGCAGCAAAAAGGTTGATTAAATAAAAGTAATTCCCCTCATAGCACACATGTGTGTTTGAAATTCCCCAGTCGGTAGTCAGAGAGTTCAACTCGTACTCGAGTAGTAGAGAGCAGCCTTTCTTTTCTTTCTTTCTTCCCCCATCTCTCTCTCTTCCTCCTCCCCCTCCTCCATCCTCTCCCCCCATCCTCTCCCCCCCCATAACCCGGAGGCCTAACCAATCGATTGAACTTCGAGACGGAGCCGAAGGTGCTAGGCTAACCTACAAGACTGGCGCTGTTCCCTCCCTCGTGTGTCCCCTCGAGCCAATTTTTTTGTCGTACCGGGTCGACATCCTCTCCCTCACCATCCTCTCCCTCATCCCCGTCCCCTCACTTTCGCTCTCCGTCCACGCAACAGACGGGGCGATTCCGTGAAACAGTCAATAAGGCTTTTACTGTGTCGTTTGACTGCTGGCGAAGCTCGACCTGGACTAGCCGAACCGGTTGTTGTAGGTGGAAGAAAGATTTGGTGGAAAGTGACTTATTCGCGGTCAACTTTCGCAACCCAACGTTTGAATCAAAACTTCTCCAACTGTTAGTAGAACCCGATTTCCTTGAAGCTTTTCACCTTTCCCCGTTTTCTATCTCATCTATTGCTCGAGTGATTTCGGAGCACTGGTAATCTATATTATTACCAACTGGCCCATGTAACTCTTCTTTTCAAGGGAAGGGTCTTCTTCTCTATTGACGGGAGGAGAAAAAATGATCCTTCCAAAATGTATTTCCCCGACCTTTTCATAATATTTTGTTTATTATTATTATTATTTTTCATTATTTCTATATATTTTTCTTTTATCATACCTTCCAAGTTTCCCTGGTTGTCAGCATGACGAGCCAGGGAACGAGCCAGTATGGTGATGATAAAGAGCAAATTGAAATGGGGTACAAGGAAGGGGTACCAATGTCCATCACTGCTGGCTGCAGCCTCTCTTTTTGTCTGGTTGAGCTGTGTTGGGATGCACCGCTCCTCGAGTAGGCTCCAAAAGATTTGTCCAGGGACTTTTTCTTTTTCTCTTTTGTCCAGTCGTCCCGAACTACCAGGCCCCTGGGATTCCAGCTGCACTTGGGAAGGAAAGGAAGGAAAAAAAAAACCCCCCCATTGAAAAAGTGTCTGAACATTGCAACTACTAGAGGCTTTCTTCTCCTCTTCTTTTCCCATTTCCCAACTGAATAGTCCACCTTTGCTTCTTGGTCTTTTCAATTCATTCATTTCAATTTTTCGTTGTCTTCCTCGCTAACCAACTGCCATTTTGGTTGCGTCGACAGACTCCCCACGTTCCTTCCACTCCTTCATTCCTTATTCACCTCCTTTTCGCTACAGCGTTAGGACATCCTCGAGAACATCTCAACATACAGACTCTTCAGACACAGGTCGGCCATATAGTCATTCCCGTGCTCCGTAAAAGTCTTCTCTCGTCTCTCAGCCTCTCGTCATTTCGCCCTTGCGCACCATACCCCCCTATCCGTCATTCGGACTCGTATACGGCGGCTTTTGCTTCCTCAGAGACGTTAGCTCGTTTTCTTCTGAGGTAGAAGGCATCCTCTGTGCTAAAGAATCACCATTCTTTGTGTACGGTCCATTGTCGGTTGTTCCCATCTGTTTTGACATTGATTCACGGGACATTGAGTAAGGGGTCCCTTATCACAAGGGTCCTACTTGTGCGCTGTGATCAAAAGGAATTTCCCTCTTGCCTACGCTAATTGTTCCCAAAGGTACGGGCTGCTCTGGAAATGCATTTTTCTTCCACCCCTATAGTCCCTCACTCCGAGATTGAATGGTAATGGTTGCTGACTTATCGTGTCTCAATTCGATAGGGGTCCCCTTTAATACTATTTCTACCCACCGTGGTTTAGCCCTGGATAGAAAGGACTTCCTTCCCTCAGTCATTCTGTCTCTCTCTAATTCGCCAGTCTGCCGTTTTTTCTTTCTTTCTTAATTTTTTGTCGTTCTTTCGAAATACTTCCGATCACCTTCTTTTAGTTTTTTTTTTTTGCAAAGACGTTTTCAGTCCTCGCAATAGCCCCTCATTACGGAAGAATCGAACCTTCGACGTCCACTCACTACTTTAATACTTGGAACTATACCCCCCCTCACTACAATCATGGCCTACCAACCTTGTGATTCTTATTTCGTGGAAGATATGGAACAGGATAGCGTTTTTGCAGCCCGCAGATCAAGACAGGAAAAGGCTCGCATAGATGCGGAAACACAGATGGAGATTGCTGATGAGATGTCGCGCATGGTGTCCGAGGAATATCAAGAAGATGTCCTCGACCATATGGAAGTTATGGAGGTTGGCGACCGCCCCCTATTTCACCGCTAACTTCTACAATGCTTACACAAGAATATAGGCCGAGACACTACCAGATGTTGCTAGTATCGACATCCAAACTGAAATCCAGTGGTTCATGCGCCCGTATCTCCTCGATTTTCTCATTGAGGCCCATACAGCTTTCTCCCTTCTCCCGGAAACCCTGTTTCTTACTGTTAATCTCCTCGACCGGTACTGTTCAAAGCGTGTCGTCTATAAGCGTCACTATCAATTGGTTGGATGCTCAGCTATGCTTATTGCAGCTAAATATGGAGATAGGAAGGATAGGGTGCCAACAATACGGGAGTTGAAGTCTATGTGCTGCGGCCTTTATGATCAGGACATGTTTATTCAGATGGAGTGGCACGTACTCCAAACTTTGAACTGGACTGTTGGACATCCTACGGTTGACAGCTTCTTGCAAATGGTTCTTCAGGAGGTGAACTACGACCCTGAGGTGGAGTGTATGGCGAGGTACCTTTCGGAGGTTGCACTTTTTCACAAGGATTTTGTCAGCGTACGGCCATCTGTTATGGCAAGGTCTTCATTGGCTCTTGCTCGTCACATCCTTGGCCGCCCCATCCCCCGTCATTCGGAATGGGCTGGGAAATACGATACGAACGTTCTTGTCCTTTTATCTCAGAACTTACATCGCCCTTCGTCAATTCTATCACGAAAATATGCCAGTCCAGAATACGCCTGCGTTTCAACAATCTTGGAGGAGTTTTTAGCTCGCCAGGCACAAATTGCAAAACAGCGCATGCCCCCTACACCGCCGTCGGAAGTGTATGAATCATCGCGGACAGCTATGGATGAAGATATGAAGTCTCAGGATGTACATATGACCCCTTCAAAAGGTCACCAGCAGGTTACTATGGGATACATTACACCGCCGGTAACACCTAACGCAGGATACTTTGCGGATGATGGTGTTCCTTCGTCACGGATGCCCATAACGCCAACACCTCAGCACCAACAGCAGTACCTTTCATGACTTCTTTAACGGAAGCTTCACGTTCGTTCTAGTAACTTGTCGCCTGTTTTTATCTGTCCATCATCGATACCTTTCTGTTTACAACCACTCTTCGCCCACTGAGGGAAAGGCCATCTCATCACATTCGTCGCCTATTCACCCACATCGAAATTGCATATTTCATCACTAAAATCAAAATGTTCAAAGGAGAAGGCTAAAAACTGGAAAGCCGAATTGGTTTAGTCGTTTGATTTTGTTGGACTCTTGATTATTTTGCTTTGGTCCTATTTCCCTTTAATTTCCTTTGTTATCTAGTTGCCTTTGATTTGTCTGATTACTCCCATTTGCAATGTGGGCATCTGCATTCCATTTTTCTTTAACTATCATTGAGCGTCACTTTTTTGTTTCGTTGTCATTTTTCATTTTTGATATTGTATACCACATAGTGTGTTTTTGTGAAACTCTCCTTTGCTTGGAGAGACCTGAAATTTGCTGGAGAACCACTGAGACTGTCAGAATTACAAGAGTGGGGGACGGAAAAAAGGACTACCATTGAACACAAGGGAGAGAAATTGAAAACAGAGTCATCGATATTAATTCTTGATTTTCTTTATTTCTTTCTCTTCGCTCTTTTTCATTTCTATAACTCGATAGGGGATACCCCCCCCCCCTCTCTGAGGTTCTCCACTAGAGAACCTTTTTCTACATTATCCTTTAATACTCTCTTTTCTTTCTTTTTTTGCTATGGAAGAAATTTGATCTGTACTTAGTCACCGTCCCATATCCTCTTGGGGATGGGTCAGTTCCTTCTTGCAATGTTAATTTCTTCTAAGCATTGTCAAGCGGTTCTCTACTCTATACCATTTCTCACTTCTCATTTCCTCTTTACCAAAATATTTGGAGGCTGGTTTTTTTTCACTTTCCTATATGCCCTTGGAGTTTCTTCTATACCCCGTTCATCCCCATACCCCTTCCTTCTAATCGATTCGTGAAATCGATCACCTTGGCAGAGATGCTGATACACTTTTCATTCATTCCAACCTATCCATCATCACTGCGTCTTTTTGTTTGTTTGTTTATTGTTTTATTTTTATTTTTTTGGTGCGCAACGCTTGCCTTTGCTTTCGCTTTTACTCACTTTACTTACATACACTCTTCTCTTACGTTTCATTAACAAACAAAAAAATTGGCAAGGGAAGGGAGGCCTTGAAAGGGAGAGGAGCCAAGGATTGGCGGGGGGGTTTTTTTTGATATCATAACGGAAATCAGGCAGGCTGGCTGGTGCGCGATGGGAAATACGTTCATGGAGAATTTTTGTATGGATTTCTTTTTTCTTTTTTTCTGGAAAGCTAGCTTGCTATCTTGTTAGTCAGGTTTGGTTGGTTTGTAGGGGAGGGAAGGGTCGGACAGGGGTCTAAGTTTTACCCAAAGATTGCAGAAGGGGAGAGAGAATAAGAGAAGAGAGAAAAGACATAACAGAAGGAACGGTACCACAGAAAATACCACAAAATTTTTTTTTTTGTGGAATGCTGTTGTTCACCCTATGGTATGATAGGTTGCATTCCTGTGGCGATGTTCTATTCTGCCATAGTCCATATGAGACTGGCCGGCATAAGTGTCCCCCCCAGAACACCCCTTTTCTACCCCATCATCCCCCATGCCATCTACCCCCCTACCCATGCGATTTGACTCGACACGAATTCTTCCGCCCGATCTGCTGTATCCATATATTATGATACGATTTGATAATGGTATTATTACTCCCGCGCTCCGCGTGTGTGCTTACCTAGCGGTACCTTAACGGTGCTCTCTTGCAGAATACTCGAGGATGGTACAAGTACAGGTACGAGCACGGTAGGCTATTACCTGCGGCTGACCTGCATAGCGTGCCGGTAATTTGGCGGTGCATGGATAATCCATCATTTCACTGATCAATCGATCACTGTTCACGCACGTAAGGGGGGGGGCTTTACCGGAGTTCTTACTCATCCATTCGGCGAGCACCGTACCCGGTAGTTCGGTGATGGGAGTGTCATACCGGTAAGGCTTGGAGAATGAGAGTTACCACCGACGGCCTTTACATCCATCCACACACGGTAGCGTATTCAACTTAAAAAAGTCCTGTCAAAGGAGAAATATGTAAGCGAGTGAGTTCCGGTACCGTGAACCGGGTACGGTGCGGTAGTTTGACTTTCGCTCCTTCCCTCCCCGGCGCTGTGCTAGGCGGAAAGTAAGGGACGCCATTTGTACGATACCCGTTCGTTCGTTCGTTCGTTCGTTCGTCCCATCAGCACCGGGGAACGTCAGGACGGCGCGCCGTCAGCTTTCCCTCGCGGAGTGGGGCGGGGTGCTGGCGAGTACCTATACCCCAGTGCACATACCGAACTTGATACCGGCCAAGGTGGCTCCATAGTGTGATAATCGGATCATGTACAGTACACCGAGCAGATACATAAATTATCACTCGATTTTAGGGGCGGGGAGTTTGAAGGGGGATCATGGCGAGTTTCTGGGTGCCGTCATGTATCGGAGCATCATGGCTCTCTCAGGACGGTGGAAGGTTTGTTGGAGCTCCGCTGCGTGGTTTGCGGTGAGGGTAGATGAGTGTGGTGAAGGGTGCTTCCTCTCCTCTCCTGGTTGCCGGTTTGCGGTTGTCGTTGGGGTTGTTGGTGGTATGATAATAATTATGATAATACGGCAATATTATAGCCACAGGTGTGGTGACATGATGTACGCCACAGGGGGAATTAGGTACCATACCATAAGCTGGATTGATGTGAGAACCCCCGAAACCCGCCCCCCC
>QLOI01003585.1:0-20589 GCA_003313605.1 Tuber umbilicatum | reverse complement strand
ACAATCTGTAGGCCTTAAAACAATCTGTAGGCCTTAAAACAATAGTAACCTATAACGGTTACACAGAGGCTGCAATAGATGAGTAGAATGGGAAGGTAGGCAGAAGAGGTGGATATCATGGTCTATACAAAACTGAATAAACTGAAAGGTAATATGGGAACTGTGTTCACTAAAGATTAAAAGCCGGGGCAGTCCAATCCCAGCTATAATACTCGACTACGGGTCAAATAAATCCTTTAACCACTCAAGGGCAAGTTGATTATCAGTTCACCCCTTGGGTGAATAGCTAAAAAGATAGCTTCGTTCCTTGTCTGTGAGATTGCAGTACCAGCCTAGATAATGCCCTTTTCCTTTGTTGATAACGAATGGGACGAGTGCAGCCCTACTTGCGAATACAGTCTCAATTACAGTAACAAGTTCCCACTTCCAAGTCCCATCATGTGTCACAAGAGGGTTCCTGCAGCCTCTTCGACATAAGACCTTTGCCTGAGTAGCTAGACCCATCAAGAATCCCTTTTCGTCCATGTTAAATATCTGACATGCTTGGAGATTGTGAAGGCATATTAGACGGCCTAACTTGGTGAAGTAGTCTTGCAAGAGGTCAGGATCCTTCGCATACAATTACTGACGCTCCAGCTGACTGCTGAGCTTTGCCACAAGTGCTGGGTTCTGAGTCAAAAAGCATGTAATCCAATTCTTACCTACCGGTAATGGCTCCTCCACACCCGTCCACTTTCTTTCTAAGAAAATAGCTATATCTTTTACCATGTCTAGCCGTGGTGGGAAGACATTATCATCTTGTCGCTGACATCAGCGAACAACAGCAACCTCTTCTGATTGTAATAGACGTTGTTGATTCTCATGGGATTCGATGCGGCTCCGGTGGGTGCCTGCAATATGTCGGTAGAGTGTTCTCTTAATTACTTTGAATTCTTCTGCTACTTCGGACACAGGAATTGGGTTCTCCAGCCACTGTGTGGCTTTAATGGCTCTCTGGAGTTGGTCCTCGTATTCAGTGGTCTCTCTGGCATTGACTTTCCCCATCGTTGATGTTTCTGGAACCGATTTCACTATTTTCATGGGTAAGAGCGGGGTTGCTATTTCCCCAATACATGGTTTCAGTTGACGCCAACGCTTGTGTCACATCCTAGTGTTGTGTCACATCACCGTTGTTTACGTTAGTGACTAACACCAGATTTTTCCGGTTCCGGCGCCTCGTGTTTTACGGCCACTGACCATTGTTTCCACTACCCACTTCTAGCTGGTATGGTAGTTTTCTAAACACCGATGCTTTCTGGTGAAGACGCTGAAACGCTTAGTCCGGCCATAGTCGGTTTCAACATTTGTATTCGCGGGTATGCCAAGAGCGGTAAGCACGTTTTCGGTTTGCACCGGGAATGGCCAAAAACCCGGCTTTTAAATTGCCGCTAGTATATCCTAGCTCGCCGGAAACTGCGTTTCTTTTCTCATATCCTTGATTTGAAGTGACTTTGTGTGCGATGTGTCGTGGTTAATTTGGAGCATGCTCGTTATAACGCCAACGGGAGGTCCTCTTGTACGGTACAAGGTGTAGGATAAGAGTTTGGTTAAAACCCCTTCAAAATGCTCAAATTTGGTGGGAAGACACATGCTCAAAATCGTCCCGAATTTTCGCTCTCGCCAAACATTGATCGAACCCGCCTGCATTTGGCACCATCCACTTCCCGGGAAATCGCGACCGGGTGGGTCAGCGGGAACCCCAGTAGACCCGGGGTAGCGGGAGGTGGCCTGTGGAAAACTGGTGGATATTTCAACGCAAATCGTGAACTGATTCCCCTCTCCTATAGTCCATTGACAAGAGGTCCCCTTTTAGCGTCTGTGTGGAGCAGGGGTGTTCAACCATCAGGGGCGTGCAAGTGGGTGCCGTAGAAGGTAAATATTTCTTTTAGAGCACTGCCCTCAAACGGTATGTCACGCCTAGAACCGCATCTTAGTGGGCTACTTTTAGTGTGTGCCTAGATTTATAATACCCGAGAGTCTACAAAATGCATACTATGATATTGTCTAGGACAGGATGTTTCTCGAAGCAAGGTGAAACATCACAAAAGAACATGCGCATTGTGTATGGTGCCACTCCTTACACCGGAGGAAATTCAATTTTGCCCTTCTTGCTGATTTGTGCTCGGACGCTTGCAGAATTGCCCTGGGAGCAGGTAGATATTCTGAACTACCGGAGCTCACGAGCTCAGTGCAGTCCCACGACTTGGATCATTGAGCAAGATGGGCGTGCTGCTAGAAGGTGTGCAGGATGGGGTGGAAGCCTGAGAGGCTAGGTGCGTTGATGAGAAGAGTTGAGAAAGGAAGAGCGGGAGGTAAAGAGATCGAACGAGAAGGGATAAGATGGGATAAGATGAGAAAAGACGAGAAGAGAAGGAGGCAGTTGATGTGGTCACAAGAGACGTGAGAAGAACAAAGAACACGGGGGATTTTCTGGTTTGTGTATATAAGAGGTGTTTATTCGCCCTCAAGTACAGTGAGTGAGGGTGACGAACGGAATCTCGAGATATCGCCTCCTACCATATGAGCTTCTAGTGCGTCTGAAGCCACCGAACCGTTTCCGCATAACGAGGGCACTTTAGAGAGGCGCTTGCAGATACTGCGGGGTTAGTGTTCCCAACCGTCCCGGTCGCCCTATAGGGTCTTGGCGTCTGTACTTCATAAATATGACTGTCTTGGGGGCCGAATTTTGGGCCATATGGGTAATTTCTGTGTTAAAAATATATAGATTATGCAACTGAGACGCCTGTAGGGCTCGACCGTTCATCTAGGGCAGAGGCCGAGACGGACTATGAGGCGGGCGTGCGTCCCGGGCAGAGTCCCGGCCCAAGCTTCCGTCCCGCCTTAAGCATAAGACTGACGGACTGGACGCTTGGGAACACTACTGTGGGGAAGAGGGAAGGTGAGGAGTAGGGTGCGGAGTGTCGAGACTTCAAGCCTGGGCTTGCATTGCCATTTGAACAGGGTAGGGAAGGTTAAAGGTTGGCCTTTGAGTGCAATACGGTCTGGATAGCGCATTAACCGGGACAATCTAGCGGGTTTCGTCAGCGGCTTCTTTTGGTTACGATAACCGCGTACCTGGAGCGGCGCCTCTCTACAATCTATAATATAGCTGCTAGCACGCTTAGTTTTCTATTTGCGTCAGCTGTGACGAGACACATCCCATTTCCACGTACCACGCTAATACTTCCATAACTATTCTTATCACTCTCCTCCTACCTCTTTCTAAGGCTCCTTTTTCCAACTGCCCACTTACTAGCAACAAACAATCGCTCCCTCCTAGTTTCCCATAGGCTCCTCCAAATCAGCCCTATACATCTCTAACCGCCGACGTATCCCCCATCACAATGATTTATCGGCGCATTCCCGCTCACTCTGTTTGGCCCAGTAAACCTAAGTGGCCAGCCCGCGCGGCATTGGGTACGGCCAGACTGGCTCGGACCTTTTCAGGCATGGCCGGGCCCGACTGTGAGAGAGCGGCTCCCCAGAACCAAAACCGCCCTCCCCGGGTCGCACGCAGGCCGAAATTTCAGAGTGATAGCTTGTGATTCAATCCCAGGAATGAGTCTATATTAAACCGGACTAATTGTTGAAAACACGCTATTTCTGTAACCCTTCAAGCATTACCTCTATACGATTCAGTTTTGTTGTATCTAGCAAGGCTGTTTTTCCCTATTTAAATATTCTACTGCCTCAATATCATTTTCACTGGGACGGTTTTGTCGATCTCGCAGCTTTGTCTGCATATCTGGCGGCTTTCTAAAGCCACGGCTGGACCGGGATGGCTCTCAACCCACGGTCCACACTATGGTCAGGGGTGGCCGCTTGGGGTCACTGGCCCGCCCCTTTGCCTACCACCCCCTCTGCCCACTTCAAGGACCCACCCATCTACTTTTGAGGTTCGCCGTACGCTCATTGCAACCGTGGTAGGGGTATTTTTCGCGATAGTTCTCGCCACCCCTCTTACGAATCCGACCCAAATATCCCTGCTGGCGGGTCCTCCATTTTACGTGATATAAATGTGGTACCGGACGACAATGATGCGGATGGTTCTTGAGTGCAAGAGAGATAAAACAAGGGGATATTTTTTGGTATAACGGCGGTAGTGGGGGTGTGGGTGGGGGAGGTAGCCGGGGTAGGAGTAATTTCACTATTGTCCCAAAAAAAAAAAACCCGGAATGAAGCATACGTTCCATAAAGACAACAATGTGAGTGCAAAAACCTCTCACGGAGACCGCTCTTCCATTCCACTAACATTAGTGATAGAGGAACTTTCGCCCTATCATAGCAGTGTCAAACACTAGCGGTTGCTCCTGGTTAGAGGGTTCGCCGACAGGAAGCCTTTCCGCCGACGGGGCATTCACCGATGTTATGGACTCCTGCCGGAGCATATCACACAGCACTAGATATTTCCAACACACCATCCTGCGAGTTCTGCCACCTCTTCCGTAGGGCACATGTACTCCGCCGGTACTTCTCCCATACCCGCCACTAGCTAGTCCGCACAGGCTCATTATGCAGGGGATACGGTATCATCTAGTACAGTAGCCGTTGGCGCCTTCAACGAGCTATTACCTCTAATCGTGGACGATGAAAAACACGCTTTCACCACAATGCCCGAGCTGGCCAATATGGGGGAAGGGAGGGGTCTAGAAGTGGCACTTTTAGTAGACGTTACCTACTGATAATTTGTCCATATGGGGACAAGGTGTGCAAGATTTTTCAAAAGCAGTTGACTGTGGGACTATGAGCAACCAAGTAAGGTCTTTGTGCCATCCAGCATTTCAGTCACTGACAGCTAGTATTTCCAACAGTTCAGTCCGTCCGTCTTGGAGGTCGGGGGGGCGGACTATTGGTCAAAGTCCCCTTTTTGGTGCCCAGACACCTGATGCCCGGCAGGCCAAAGACCAGACGGAACAAGCTCCGGCTATTAGTCACGGTCCTCACCATCCTTTATACTCCGCTACTAAAACATACCTCTCGCCGTAGCACACTCTTCATTTCTTCACTCGAAATGTATATTCCTACCGTGAAACTATATAACCCGGGTTCCCTATATCTTAGTCCTTTCAACGAATGCTTCACCATCCTGTGGGTTTGGGGCCATAGTTACTACACCAATAGTCATCCCTTGAATTATGGAATGCGCCAAAGTTACCGTCCTTTGATGTGGATGGGGCCAGAAAAATTATTCGGGATCGGAAGACATATTTACGAATTTAACCCCAGAATCTTGCCCGGCTCATTCATTCTACTAGTCCCCGGAATAAATAAGGGTGGAGCTGAAATTACAGATCACCACTCATGTCACCCCCCGCCATCCCCCGACTGTCCCCCCTCCATCTCTCACCATCGCCTACAGTCCTACGCCCACCCTCGCAAACCGCTATCTCACTCTGTAGGGCCTGCCATCCAAACCTATGACGGCCATTCTGAGGTATTACTGTCTAGGACATACCACTACATGAAGTCGCATGCCGTCCATGGCGGTCCCCGCTCGTGGTTGCTCATTTCGGGTGGAGCAACTAGAGTGGCAGTTGAAATACAGATTATGTAAACTGCGCTCTCAAGTTGGAATGTTGGTTATTCGTTCAAAATGTTTGAAAACGTGCTTGCGCTCTCCTGGTCACACGGCAAGGCGGGTGCGAGTGACATCCTGTGACTGTATGAATCCCCCACTTGTGTATAGTATCATACAGTACAAGCCTTTCTCTAAGCATCGTTTTTGTTCTCTTCCTTTTCCTTCCTTAACTGTCCTTTCCTCTTTCAGTCAATAACTAGCACCTAAACCCCAACCCCAAACCCATTAGCTTAAGTCTCTGCGCTCGTGATACTTCTCAACACAAAATACTAATTAGCGACTTACAAGAAATCCTCCTGCGACTGTTCTTGGCTATAGCCAATCTTTTAGTATCAATACCACTGGGGCAGACACCCCCCCTGGAAATGACCTAGTTATTCCGTATTGTGTCATGGGTGATGCACCACACCAGAATGAGCTTGACATTGTTGTATCCGCAGGTGAATTGTCGGCAATGGCCAGTATCCCCAACATTCCGTGGGCAGGCAAAGGCCCCCAGACGGGACGGGATAGCATGCAGTGGTCCGCCCTGGACAGTGATATCTCAGGACGGCCATCATTTACCCGGACGACGGGCCCTATTGTGTGAGGGAGTGGCTTGTGAAGGTAGGGGTAGGACCCCAGGCGATGGTGAGAGGCGGAGGGGGATCGAAGGGTGGCAGTAGGGGGCGGCAAGAGCAGTCTGTGATTTCAGCTATGCCTTTATCCATTCCGGAGGCTAGCGGAAGGAATGAGCCGGATAGAAATCTGGAAGTTTGGGTTTGTGAATATACCTTCTGCTCCGGAATAATAATTCTGGCCCATCTGCCGCCTCAAATAACGGCAACTTCGGGTGCATTCCACAATCCGGGGTAGGGTTATTGGGGTAGTAGCGATGGTCACAAATCTATAGGATGGTGACACGCCTGGTTTTGCTGATATTAAGTACTGCGCACATAGGCTGTGGATGTGTTGACGAAGCATAAGCCCGTTCCGGTAGTGTCCCCCGCCGTCCGGGGGCCGGACGGGATGAGACTTTATCCAGCGACCTCTCCAAGGGGGGTGTTGAAAATAACGGTAATAATTGTCGGTAAAGAGGGTTTTATGCAGTACAGTGAACACAAGAAAGTTGCATTAAACGGTAGAGTTCAAGATTGATTCTGTGAAAAGAAAAGAAAAGACTTGAGCGAGATGAAAGAACAGAAATCGGGGCCAAGGCGAGGAAAGGACAAACAAGAAGGAAGGAAAGCAAATGAGAGAAAACTTTTCAAGCGTTGCGTGTCCCTTCGGTGAATACACGTACCACTGCCGCCAACCAGTACGGGTACTTCCCACACTGAGCGCAATTAGCCAACAGGGACTAAAGGGGGGGGGGTGGCATGAGTTACCTTTCGTGATTTCAGTTCTGCCTGGGCTAGCGGAAGCAACGAACCGGGTAGATATCTGGAAGTTGGAGTTTTGGAATATGCCTTCTGCTCCGGATTAAGTTTCGGGCCTTATCTCTCGCCCAAAAGAATGGCACCTTTGGGTGCATTCTACTACCCAAGCGAGGAGTATTGGGGCAGTAGCTATAGCCTTAGATAAATAGGAGGGCGAGTTACTTATTGAGAGGGCCAAGATCTAGGAGGCACAGACTAGTGGTTTCACAACGGGAATGCACATTCCGAGCGAAGAGATAAAAACATATGCCACAGGGAGAGGTATGTTTTGGTAGGATAATATAGAGGAGAGCGGGAATCCGTCCCTCTCGCCCACAAGACTAACTCACTGCACTGTTTAAAAGACTGCTCGCATCCACCTTGGCCGGATTCCATTCGCACATAGAAACATTGTCAAGTAACACCTGAAAAACAATTATCCAAGCCCACCCCCGACTATTCCACAAATATCTAGTGGCTTCGATAATCCAGACAGCAATTACCCAAGTTCCTTGAATACAGCGCCTCACCTCCAACTTTTCAACACAACTCGAACAATCTCTACCCCTTGAACACTATCAAACGAATACACCCCTCTTGATGCATAGGATTCGGCTGTTAATACTTGACCGAAAACGTCTGAGTAAACGAGTTATATCCATATCTCGGAAAGCTGTACAGTAGCTGTTGAGCAAACTATTTACTTGAGCGCAGGGAAAGCAGACTAACCTTTCATCCTCGTCAATGTTAAGAGCTTCGCTGAAACTGAGGAACTCTCTCGGTGACATTTGCATTCTGAGCCCCCTCTCTCTAACGTCTTGCGAACTAAATTCCCCTTTCCCCGCGCGCCAATCTTTAAACCTCCAAACACACTCCCGAATATAGGCTGATATGGCATACGATTGCTGGCCCATAGCAACAGAGATTGCCTACGAGAGGATGGCGAGATGTGAGAGGACGAAGCACTGGTGGGTAATAGAAGGCAACCGAGAAGCAGCCAACTGACCACTCTGCAGAGACGAGAGGAAAAAAAAAAACGGGGCTAACAGATCCTTGATCAGGTGTCTTAGATCGAGTAGTCTCGCTTGCAGGAGGGTAGGTAGGAAGGGTAGTATAGTAGAGGATGAAAGAATCGTTCGGTTGTGTTGATGCAAGTGCTTGGGGACGGAGATGCAGAGGTGTGTTCCCTATTGAAGGTTGCTGGCTACTGGCTTTATATATGGGAAGAATGCTCATTCCCACACTTCTATGTACATACTCCCAAAGGGGAAACGCTCCGGATCCTGCCCTAGGGCCCGGACCGCTCTAGTCTAGAAAAGTTTGACATGAGAGGTTTCTTATATAATACCGGTAACATTGTTATGGTATCATCGGTAAATTTACTGGCCACGTCGC
Organism: Tuber umbilicatum; assembly: GCA_003313605.1. Classification (NCBI taxonomy): domain Eukaryota; kingdom Fungi; phylum Ascomycota; class Pezizomycetes; order Pezizales; family Tuberaceae; genus Tuber; species Tuber umbilicatum. The sequence goes on along the minus strand of QLOI01003585.1, from coordinate 12,180 downwards.
AGTTCAAGACTAAAGGACACCATCTACATTCGACGCTCTGGGGGCGAGGTCCCCGCCAGCACTTACTCGAGCAAGACTCTTATTTTCCTATGCTAACTCTGAGGAACGACGCCGCTCTCCACACCAGCCAACAATAGTGAACGCTGAAATTCTGTTCTACCAGCGGAGAGATACCTACTTTTTTCTTGAGGATGTAAACAAGTGCCAAGAGCACCCGCGATGACAGCATATATACTCGGACGCTAACAAATCACGCTGGAGGACGCCGATGTCGCTTCTACGTTTCCAGAAATTTAGAAGCCACACTGGCAACTTTTGTGTTAAAATCTAGAAAATTTGTTCCCAAACTACGAGTCAGAGAAGAGTCCGAACGAAGGGGCGGGTTCAGATTCCTCGTAAGGACGTTCCAAAACTTAGAAATTGAGAAATGGTTGCGTGACAAGCTATCCGTGTTATACCCCGTTTGGAGCCGTAGTGTGAAGACGATATTGTAGCGATCCGGCACAAACCACCCGAGGTTCTTGGCGAGTAAGCCAGATCTTTGGTGGACATGACATACATCCTTACGGGAAAGAGAAAAACGGTGATAAGCGAAGTCCCTCTGCTGTCAAGCATCACGCGGAACCGAGATATACTACGGTAGTCGAATAAGCACCGTGTTCCTTCCGTTACCCCCCCTCTCCTAATTTTTTATACGTCAAGCTCCCCGGGCCCCTCATCACACCATCTATTAGGATGGGCCCGGACCCGGGATCCACGGGTCGCAGGACAGAAATTGAGAGATGGAAATGTCCAGAACCTTCTCAGAAAATTCTCAATGGTGGAAACTTAGATAGAGAAGGCTTAAAAAGGATGTGTTTCATGAAACCTTGAACTTAAATTGGGGTGAGAGAATGGTGTCGCACTCGCTTCAGAGCAGTCTCTGGAATTTTAGCCCTCGGAGGTGAAGATTCGAATCCTAGAGATTGGAGGGATAAGACGGGGGTTGCAGTCTCGAAAGAAAATGGACATCTAAACATGCCAAATACTGAGATTCTCTGTGCTGCAACCGCCAAGAATCTGTACAGTACTGTACAGTACTCGTACGAGTACAGTACATCTAAACAGGTCCTCAGTAACCGCTACGAGTTACACAAAGATATATGGATTTAACCGAGATCTATTATTGCCGCCGGGTGCATGCTTTACGAAATAGGAGGGGGGAAGAAAGAATGGAAGACCATTGCCCTGGGTATGTGGACCACCAAAATCTCCTACTCGAGTACCGTACTAGAGAGTTAGTTATAGTAGATGTTGTCTAAGTCCATAACCCAAAAAGTACTGTCATAGTAATCCACGACGAAAATATCCCTTACACCCGATATCTACAAGTTTCAAAGTATGGTACAGTACGGAACTTCTACAAAATACTCGGCACGGTATAGGCCTTCTCCGGGACGCGAGAGTACGCTCGCCTACATTTTTCCACACAGCACCATGGGTAAGTAATGCCGTTTGTCCTTTATCCACTGTACGGACCGGTCTCGTTTTCGCAACTATGGTAGTGCCTTACGCTGCCTGATTACCAGTATTCTCTTAATTGCACCCTTCGTCGTCAGAAGACCATCGACATTTTTCCCACCCCGTTACTCCTCGCTCACCACAACACCTACTCAACTATGCCATGCCACTTCCTCATAAAGTGCCGTATCTCGTTTTCCACTGCTTCCCTCCTTCACCAATCTTCCCCCATACCGCCCATCTCAGCTTTTCCCTGTTCCTCTTTCTCTTTTTTCCCTTTTCGTTCTCCCATTCTTGACCGAGAATATAAACCTACCCCCTCCGGATCCCACGTGTATACGATATTTATGATACTGCTCCAAGCCCCGGAGACGTCAGATGCTTCGCATTGTTCTGAATAGGCGGCGTATCGATTCATTTGTAAAGGGTGGCGAGGCCTATGATGTGTTCTCTAAATCAAGCACATCGGCACCGTAGGTTCCGGGTCACTGTGATGTAAAAAATCATACATACTCGCTCAAGATTTAATGTTCGGGTGGAGGGTTTTTCTTTCCACGGGGGGGGGGGCCAATTTATAGTCCTGGGGTTGTCGGCTCTCGATTGCAGGGTGATAATTTTGGCACCCCCGTATCGTTTACTCGGGTATTGGTTTTAAATTTGGGGGAGATTCTTCCGTTCTTGGTTTTATAGGCGGTGCCGTGAGGTGTTTACCGTGGGTTCTCCTGTGCACCGACTGGGCGAAAAATTAAGGCTCAGGGGTGGTGGAGTCATAACCGGGTCTCACGCTCAAGAACGCGAGTCGGACTTTTTCGAGCGAGGAGCATCATAGCTGCTAACTTTAAGAGTCAAGTACTTGTATTTTATTCTGAACTCAAAGTCATAGTTGGTTGCGTGGTGTAGCTGGTTATCACATCTGTCTCACATTTGGCAGAACACAGGAGGTCCCCGGTTCGAACCCGGGCGCAATCACTTTTTTTGCCTCCTTTTTTCTGTCCCGGACTTCTCCAACAACCACCCCAGTTACTTTAGCTGCCTAACGAGACCTGCTGCACTCTATCCCACCACCATCTCGCTCGGCAATCAATCTCCATAACAAAACATGCTGCCGAAGGACCTCTGTTCTGCCCACCTCCTCCAAGGCCCCCAGCTCCGCCTCTACATCTGTCACCCCGGTAGAATTAGTATCCTGCGAAGACACCGAATGTGTCGGAGACGGAGGTGGCAATGCCGAGATATCAGTAGCCCGTTTCAACCTCAACGCAGAGGTAAGTGGAGAGTCGGGGCCCCATGTAATGTCCGTAGTGGCTGAACTCGCCAAACTGGGCGAAACTTTCAACCGCAGCACCTTCCTTGGCCTTGTGCCATGTGAGGAAGGCGATGCGGCGGAACGGGGCACAGCCGGGTACGGTGGGAGCTGAGGCGGCGGCTGATGCGAACTAGGGGTAGGCTCCGAGCATGCTCGTGAAGGTGGAAGTGGATATGCCGCTGCTATCGCCGGGTCAAGGAGTTTCGGTGAGAGAGGAAGCTCGGGGGGTGGCGGGATCCAGTCGGTTATTCTAGAAGTGAGGTCTGCTGGGTGCGCGGATATGTTGGCTTGGTTTCGGCATTCCCGGGACCGTCGTCGTTGCCGTCGGTGCCGATTAGGCTTCCGATGCGGGCGCCCGGACACGGTGAGACTTTCAACATGCGCAGAGAGGCGACAAACATAGCTGAAAGCTATAGAGTCCGAGGAGCTTGAATCGTTATGCGTGTATTTTTGTCCCTCCTCCCCCTCTCCCTCCTCTTCCACTTCCTCATCGTTGCCGCCCCGACTTGAACGCTCAATGACCGTTAGAAAATTATCCGGGATACGGCAGACAGCCGCCCCCTCGCCCGCGGAGAGCCCGTCGGTGTCGGGTGCGGTAGTATTGTTTGGGGATTCGATTGGAAGCAGGTCAGGCAGTAGCTGCAAGCTGTGGGCTTTTGCGGCGTCGCTTGATTCCACACTTGTCGGAATTGTCGGCACGTACACGCTGTTGGAGTTGTAGATGCCGAGGAGCGAGCCTGGGGTTACGATGCCTAGCGAACGCACGGCGGCGGTGTTGGTGTTAGGGGGCAGATGAGGAGTTGGGCGGGGGAGGAGCGCTGAGCAGGATCGTCAGTATTTTTTCGCTGAGGGGTGAACGAGGTATGGTAGGTGAACAAACCCGCTGTTGACTGTGAAGATTTTCGTTCTGTGGTGGACGCTGGTTGTGGCTGGTAATGCTGTGACATTTTAGTGTAGAGATGGTATCAGAGCGGGGAGCAGAGGGGGAGAAGCAGAGGTAGCCAGCCTGAGGTTGATCAGGCACTGATAATAACAAGGTCATTGCTTGGCGTGTGCTCTTAGTTTCCGCACCCCCGCTTGGCAACAAGAAAAATCGCCATCCCACTCCTAAAATCCCCGCACTACCAGAGCCCCACCACCACATACTCGAGTACGGTACTGGAGTACAGAGCCCATGAAGACCAAAATCAGGGATTATGCCCCCACCAATCGCCTGGAAATTGGGATGCTACATATAAATTTCCGGCTATAGAGGAATAATCTCTACGGTAACTTATGGCAACACCCCATAACAAAAGTTGAATTGAATCAAATTCGCCAATCTTTTTCCCCCTTGTTCCGGCACAAACTCACCCCTCGCGAATCTATGCGCCGCTTACCAGTGCAATCCTCACATAATTTGATGGACAGAGCTACACTTCTTGAGCCCATTGCGTCCTGATACGTCCTCAGTCCCATGTAAAGGATGTATCCTCTTCTCGTAGCCCTTCCCAACCCAACCAAAATATTTAGGATACTGATACTAGATTCAAGAGCTCTAATCCAAGGCTTTCCTCGACAGCTTCTCCTAGCAAATGGTCTACAGTAGCCACCGTTTCATACGAGTGCTATCAGCCATCTTTGGTAAGTATTGTGGTTCCTAACAGAATTCATGAAAATTTATAAGCCAGTGCTCGTCTAATCAGGTACTCGTACAGTACTCATGTTGTAGGAAACCTTTGTACGGTATTCGGTTACGAGATAACCCTTCTCTGGTCTTGCTTCTTTCGCCACGGCAATGGAAGGATTTCGGGGCAACGTACGATCGTACTTCACGCCCGTCTCCTGCAAAGTTAAGTGGAGAAGTTCATTATTCACTACACCTCACAACAAACCATCAACCCTTTTTCCCCTGCAATCGGACCGTGGAGAATAAATAAAGCAAGTTAGATTTACTAGTCCTGATATGCAATAACGACAATTAGCCCGAGCTGTTTTTTCTTCACTACCGGCACACATTCTCCGGTACAGTATTTGGGAACTTGTGGACATCGTGTGTTGGTGATATTTTCATCGAGTAACCTACCGGTAGATGGCTCTCTTTTTGTCACCGTAGACAAAGTTGTCGCAGATAGCGGTTGCTGACTTTGTAGTTAGCCTTGCTCCTGTAGCCCAATAGTACCCATCTCCGGGTGACTTGGTGTGGGATTTCGCAAGTTATATTATCGCCGTCGGAGTTGTTTCTTGGCTCTCTCCTCGTACTTGCTCATCCCCCCTATTTCTTCTCTCTGGGCCAGGCACCTTCGCTATCGGAAGGCGGGAGGGGATCGAAAGAGGAAGAAAGAGATCTCATGCTGATTTAACGGGTCAACAGACAACCGGACCGCCCTTTTTGATAAGCAGAATAGTACGGTATACAGGCAAGGTCCGCCACGGCACTCTCTCACTCCGGCCCTTTTCCTCGTTCGCCCGTTTTACGGGAACTTTCCTTCCTTACAATACCACACTGTACTCCACCCGCCTTTCCAGGGTTGCCTCATTCTTGGGAAGTCCCCGCAGGCGGGGAGGTCGAGCGCCAGAATAAACCACTTGGAAATTATTGAAGAAAACAACGCATCACGGACAATAAAACAATCATGGCCCAACCGAGTTTTTTGAACAAAAAAAAATCCTGGAGGGCCCTTCTAGTATATAGGGTTAATTGTGTAAATGGGTTTAATTTCTAATTTCCGTGTTGGGCGTATGTGTGATAAACTGGAAGCAACACTGTTGTGGCTCCCTTCTAAGAAAGTAGGCAGCTTGACATACGGAGAAATATGTATATCCGCTCCGCCTGTGCCTCCATTTTTGGTAGGAAGAGGGAGCCCACTCCTGACGAGCAAGGAACAAACCATAATGTTGGGTTGCGGGCTTAGGGCAGCGACCTTATGGCGTGATCCGGACAGTTAACGGGCTTTTTGGAGAATAATACGAGTGCGCAATGAGAGAGGCGGGATGATCATTCGGCCCAGTTCTGCCCGAGTTTTGGGAGTGAATCTTCCCCCAATTGCTCTCAAGGTGGACTGGGGAGACCCGTAAAAACAGTGAAGTTTAAGTTTGGTGAAGTGTTAGGATCCTCGAGGAAAGCACATGAGAAATGCCTCCCAATGCACCATGGCAGCGAAGCGCTTGTTTCAACCTGCAGGTGCACGAGATAACTTAGGGCGTGTGAACAGCTACTCGAGTACTCGCAGTGGAGCAACATTCGTGGGCTCCGCTGCATCGTATACTGTGCCACCCAAATTTGAATTCAATGGCGGCATGCAGTGGCAGCCGTATTCGCAAGCCTCAACCCGCTAACCGTGCCAAGGTTCCCACCGATTGTGTAACTGTGCGCAGTTGCAAATCTTGGGGCACATCTATGACGTGCCCTACAGCGTAATGCCAGATTGACCATAACACCAGATTTTCCATTAACACCAACAAACAAAACAATTCCTGCCAACTCAACTCTTCCAAAATGAGCGAGCACAACACCGAGATTGAAGCTAGGATTGAGCTTGCCCTTCAGAAGCTCCTGGAAAGTGAGAAACCAAATGTCGCAGCTACGGCATGTGAATTTGGTGTTCCAGAGGCACGGCTACGGGGGAGATTGAACGAACATCAAGCAAGAACTGAACAACTTCCAGTCAATCGAAGGCTCACTGATGATGAGGAAATTGTAGTTGGGCTATACCTACGACACCTCGATGAGATTGGAACTTCCGCACGGCTTTCTATGATCACGAATTGTGCAAACAGTATTCTCCGCCGAAATCATACAAGTATTGAGCCCGGCTCTCCTCCACCAACCGTTAGCTCTGCTTGGACAGATCGCTTTCTCGAACAACATCCAGAGTTTCATGTTAGGAAACAGAAGACATTGAATCAAGAGAGGAAGAGCGCTCACAATCCCGCAGACATCTTGGATTGGTTCCAGCACTTCAAAGCTGTCTTTGAAGATAAGGGTATTCAAAAAGAAGATGTTTACAACTTTGATGAGACAGGTTTCCACATTGGGATCGGGAGAGATCAGTGGATAGTAACTCTTGACCCCGATCGCCAACCTTATTTAGTAAGTTCAACTAGCTGTAAGCTTATTACCTCTTGTGAGGTTATTAGCGGCGATGGTTTTGTTTTACCACCGATGGTTTTGTTTTACCACCGATGGTGATACTTCCAGGTATCTTGCACATGGAGGATTGGGCCACCAAAACCGATATCGAAGATGATGTTTTGATCTCTGTATCTGATACGGGCTATTCAAACGACGTGCTTTGATTAGAATGGCTACACCACTTCGAGAGATTTTCCGCACGACGCCAAGTTGGAGCTTACCGGCTTCTTCTTCTTGATGGCCATGGCTGCCACTGTACTAGAGAATTTATTTTCTTCTGTGATGAGAAGAAAATCGTCCCTGTAACCGTTATAGATTACTATTGTTTTAAGGCCTACAAATTGTTAAGGCAAAGGACCAGGCTAACGGGCCTGGTGAGGTATTTGTTTTATGTTGATTGTTTAAGGCATCGATTGATGCCTTGTTATTTGATTTTGTTATAAGGCTACTGGATAGCCGTTAAAGTATTTAAAGACTGCAATCCACAAGGACTTAGAGGAGCAGACATCGACTGAGATAGTTCAAATATACTTAGTTGAGCAGTTACTTCAGTTCAGTTCGCGATTCCCTAACAGCTTGCAAGTCCGGGACTTTGGCAAGCTGGCGTTACAGTAATTGATACCTACCGCTCAACGCTCTATCGAAGTCTCCGTTAACTATACCTCACTTAAAGTCCCACTCTTTGGGATCTGAGTATAGCTATCGTTAACCCACACCGCAGCACTCCCTAACTAGTGTTGTTACCACACTAGGGGACGCGTTACAATCCCCTTCTGCTTACTTCCTCACACAACACACCTACTTCAACCTCTCGATGTTGTGATGTTTCAACCTTTGAAACACTATCATGCGGAGGCAATTGATAGAGCAACACGTACAGGATGTTCAGACTTCAACAAAATTGAGTTTCTCCCTGCCTTCTCCTCTACCAGAGCACAAGCCTTCAAGCAAACGACGATTACGTCCGTCTTTCGGAAAACTGGTCTAATTCCCTATGACCCTGACATTGTTTTATCTCGTCTCCAAGTATACTGCACAAATACCGCTTACAACACCCAACCAGTTACTCCACCACCAACGTTACACCCTGCTCTTTCAACTCCACATACTATGCGATCTCTGAAGCGACAGGCATGCTACTTAGAGGATGCTGATCTGGTATCTCCCATGTTTAAGAGCAATTTGGCACGCTATCTTAAGGATAGTCTTGCACAGGCACAGACTGGGGCTCTTGCATCAGAAGAGCTGGGAAATACACAAGCAGCAGAACAAGCTCGAGCAACTCGTCAAAATCGTTCACGACGCTTTGTTCAAAAAAGAGGTGTCCTTTATGCACATCAAGCAAGGGCAATTGTACATAAAAAGGAGGAAGATGATGTGAGCAGAAAAAGCTTGAGCAGGCAGAGAGACAGCTTGAACGGGTGAGAAGCGATGCCATTCGTGACCAAAAAAAGAAGTGGAAGCCTATCTTACAGGAGCTTAAAAGATTTACTAGGGGTCGAAAAGCAAAGGAGAGGCAGATCAAGAGACGTCGTTGAGATATTGTATTTTAAATCTGGTAGTTTCATAAAATCTGGTGTTACAGTGAATCTGGCGTTACGCTGTAGGGCATGTTGTAGACGTGCCGCAAGATTTGCAACTGCGCGCAGTTACACAATCGGTGGGAACCTTGGCACGGTTATTTATTATACCAGCACTTGTCACCATCGCGGTCGGAAAGCAACTGTAGCCGGATTTCGCTTGACTCGAATCTGAGAATTATCTCTTACATGAGTGCCAAGTGCGATGGGGTGGATTAGTATCTATGCATAAAATGAAATGTTACCTGTCGCAAGTTTTTAATTGGTCATGAACGAGTTGTGTGCCAGCTTAACTGAACTGCAAAATTTCACGCCCACAGTTCAGCCCCCCTGATAGAAGGGTAATCTTCTGGCTCCCAACCTTTCTGGTTCTTCCATCTTTCCCTAGTCGGAAATTGTCAAAACGAGCGTCAAAAAACACACTCTGTTCCTACGTCTGTAAAATACAACCTGCAATTCAACAGTCGATCGATAAGATGGGCAATTTGCTATCAAGTAATCCTTCTGAGGGCCAACTTTCAACGGAACGGTAGGCTCCACGAGTGTCACTTCTGTTTATTTGGGCTTCTGTCTACTGATACCAATTGCTATGGTTCTGGCTCCGCCTGCGAACAGCAATGTTCGCGGTGACTTCAGCGGCAACATTACTTCTGGTAGCCAATTCAACTGCAATAATACCAGCAATTATTATGGCGCCACGCCCTCGTCCGAGAAGGAGGCCGAGATTTTGCGATGCCTATACAAGTCCTCATACGAGTCGCACCGACGTCGGGTCCGTGAGCCGGTCGAAGGAACATGCACCTGGGTTACGGAACATCCAAAGTATAAGGAGTGGGCGGAGAAGAAAACGGCGGGCCTCCTCTGGATATCGGCGGACCCGGGTTGCGGGAAATCTGTCATGGCTTCGTTCCTCGTGGGTCATCTGAAATTGGAAAGTGGCGCCATCGTTTGCTACTTCTTTTTCAAGGATGACAGCGATGAACAGAGGAGTGCGACATCCGCTCTTTGCGCAATACTTCATCAGCTTTTCTCGCAGAGAAACTCCCTCTGTAGGTATGCCGGGGAGGCGTTCAAGGCCAGAGGCGAGATGTTCACCAAGGAGGTGGATACATTGTGGGATATTTTGGTCAAGGCGGTGGCCGAGGGGGGGTGCGGCGAAGTAATTTGTGTGGTGGATGCCCTGGACGAGTGCGAGGATGTGACCCTCGCCCCGCTTATTCATTATGTAAACCGTCTCCCGGGACCACAGACGTCCAGCACACCTCTGAAATTCCTCGTTACGAGTCGTCCGTACCATAACATCGAGAAAGAGCTTAGCTCCCGGGCAACAACGATCCGGCTCAGAGGGGAAGATGAAGTTGGCGCTATTACTACTGATGTTACCCGTGTTATAGATAACGGGATAATGGAGCTCGAGTCAATTTGGGAGAACCCTGGAGGACTGAAGTATTTGCGCGATCTGCTCCTGTTGGCCGCCGACCGGACATTCCTTTGGGTTTCTCTTGTTCTCGAGATTTTGAAAGACAGTGACGACGGCTCGGTTGAGGAGTTCACCGACATTATCTCGACTACCCCGCGCGATCTACCAGAATTTTATACCAAGATCCTCAATAAAAGCTCTGACCCCATCAAAGCTCGGCGAATCCTACATATAGTGGTAGCAGCCGCGAGGCCTCTTACGGTTTCGGAAATGCATGTTGCATTCCGGATCACACAGGATCGAAAGTTAGTGAATGGGCTCTCGGGCCATCCCCACAGGGCGTTTGAAAGGGCGATGAAAAATTACTGCGGGCTTTTCGTGCGGGTTATTGACTCGAAGGTCTATCTTGTTCACCAAACCGCAAGGGAGTTCCTGATTAGGGGATCGTTTACTGGCCAGGGAAACTGGCAGTACACACTTTGTCCAAAGGATTCCAATTTTATAGTTGCTGATATCTGTATTTCGTATCTTTCACGAGAGAAGTTTGCGGGCAGCCCGGTAGCAATGGACACTTCCGGTAGAGTATCGAGAAAAGGGGTCAATGAGTATCTGCGGAAATACGCCTTTCTAGATTACGCGGTCCAACACTGGATGGGCCACTTTCGAGATTCACCGGATGAGGGGATGAAGTTGTTTGAGTTTGCACGGCTGATTTGTGAAGCTGGATCTGGACGCTTTCGGACATGGTTTCAGGTGCACTGGTATAAGTACCGGGCGTCGTATATATTCCCCAAAGATTTCACATATTTGATGACAGCATCATTTCTAGGGCTGGGGGCGGTAGTTGATCGACTATTGGAGGAGGAGGGGGATGCCAATGCTCGATCCGGACAATATGGCAGCGCATTGAACATAGCAGTTTGGCAGAGAGACGAGGATATAGCCAGAAAGCTGGTACAGAAGGAAGTCAACTTCTATATCGGTGGGACGGAGTTTAATATCTTGAATGTGAAGAACCCTCCGAGCTTGACGTGACTGACGCATAGCTAACCATAAACTAATATTGATATGTAGACGGTATGTAAGCGGAGCCATCGGAGGGGTCCAGAGCTAATTGAGAACCGGTTGTGGGTTACAGAGGGTAAGTTGAAGCACTGAATAGCCTCTTCCGCAAACTGTAGCGTTACTAACACTGGCGGCTTGGGAACAACAGAAAGTAGGTTAACGTGCTTTGGAATGTTGGGCAACTCGTATGGCTAACTACGGATCTCCTCGTGAGCATAGAGTGTGGGTTGGAATTTCCAAAACTAGCGGATAAAATAGTTAAGGTTGCTGATTTGCGAGAGGATACAGGAGGTAGGGGATCCCGAAGTAGTTTTGATGATGTGTATGACAGCTAATCGCTGAGGTGAGGTGTACTACAGCTCGTACGTAACTAGATCAAGCGAATTAAGAATACGAGGCCATTACTGACCTCTAGCTGGCCGAGTGTTGTAGCTGGTAAGTGAACCGGACCAAACATCGTACCGGGACGAGACAATTACTGACCACTGGCTCTAAGTGTTGTAGCGGGTAAGTGCGCAGGATCAATCACGGTCCTGAGACGAGGCAATTGCTGACTTCCGACTCGCTGTGTTGTAGGAGGTAAGTGAGCAGGATCAATCACGGTTCAAAGACGGGGTAGTTGCTGACCTCTGGCTCACGGGGTGTTGTAGTGGGTAAGTGAACGGAACCAACCACAGTTCCGGGATGAGGCAATTGCTGACCTCAAGCTCACTGGGTGTTGTAGTCGGTAAGTGAACAGGATCAGTCATGGTTCCGGGGCGAGGCAATTGCTGACCTCTGGCTCATTGGGTGTTGTAGTCGGTAAGTGAACAGGATCAATCACTGTTCCGGGACGAGGCAATTGCTGACCTCTGTCTCACTGGGTGTTGTAGATGGTAAGTGAACAGGATCAATCACAGTTCCGGGACGAGGCAATTGCTGACCTCTGGCTCACTGGGTGTTGTAGATGGTAAGTGAACAGGATCAATCACTGTTCCGGGACGAGGCAATTGCTGACCTCTAGCTCACTGGGTGTTGTAGATGGTAAGTGAACAGGATCAATCACTGTTCCGGGACGAGGCAATTGCTGACCTCTAGCTCACTGGGTGTTGTAGCGGGTAAGTGAACAGGATCAATCACTGTTCCGGGACGAGGCAATTGCTGACCTCTGGCTCACTGGGTGTTGTAGCGGGTAAGTGAACAGGATCAATCACTG
>QLOI01003577.1:0-21123 GCA_003313605.1 Tuber umbilicatum | reverse complement strand
AGAACATGCTAGAATACACTAGTATAATACTCGGTCATGTGGCTGTGTCACATGACCAACATAACCACATCACCGGATAGGAAAGGAATAACGTAATTTCCAACAAGAAGAGAGTGCGCAAAGTAGAGATCGTACTTTCTTGAATATAAAAGTTGATGCTCTTCCTGCCTCTCTAGCTCTGACAATGGGGAAGCCTAATGCCCTTGAAGGCCTGTTCGGAACAAATAATTCGCCAACTAGTTTCCCAGGCGAAATACCGGTAGTCCATGACAATGTCACAAATATTTTTAAGTCACCGCGGGAGCCATTGCGTCCCCTACAGTACTCAAGGGTGGTAGGATTCGGCGGAAATACGACATTGTGGATGGAGAAGCAATAGACCAAGACTGGGCATGCAGTGTGGCTGGTGGTGGCTGGCAGCTGAGCCATGCTTACTCCACAATTTGACTTCTACTTGAGCCAACCATAAGGCGATCGAAGCACCAGCCCTACCGTCACTACAAGTAATGCAGGTTCTAGAGTACCGGTACCGCACTCAAAGCTTCTTATGGGCCAGGCTGGTGAAACCGGGTGTCAAGAGGCCCGAAGGCTTGGCTTGGCGCGGTTAAAACTAGCTGGACGACGGCCGCCTACGGGCCCGAACAAGCGTATATACAGTATACCCTCGGAACTAAGCCCCTTGTAAATCTGCTTACCGGGGTATGGGGATATCGGGCTCCAGGCCTATGGGAAGCGAAAATAGCTAAAACAACCGGTAGTATTATGCCCCAAGCCTGTGGAGTTCGGTAGACAAGCAGTTTACTCGGGTAAGAGAATTATCAGTTGTCACATGCTGCTCCTCCCTGGCCTAAAAAAATTGGAAAAAAGTGTTCTGCTTCCCTGGTGGGTTTGATTAACATTCGACGGAGAAAATACTGATGCACGGTAGACACTAAGCATGTCTGGTTCCCACCTTTGTGCTCTGGCCTTTCAATTTTGAACTCAACCATGGTTGGCCCAGGCTGGCCTGTGTGGTCTTCGGGCATTTTAGGCCTGGTTGCTTGGTAGCCGGGCAAAGCCTAGCGCGGGGTGTCCTCAGCTACCGTATCTGTAGTTAGCCCGGCCCAGTAGGAGCGCTAGCTCTAAACGCACAAATAGCAGTTACGTTACCGGGTCTCATCTGAGGATAAAATTTTTGCTTGGGTACTATAGAGAAACAGAGGAAACCTAGGAGTGGGTTTGAAGGGCGGTTGAAGGGACAGTCTGTTACAATATCAACTGCCCACGCCGCTACCTCAAAAATGTGCACACTCGCATTCACAAAGCCCTCGTAGCACCATAGGTACCCCGCCAACCAGACAGGAACGGCCTTCTCCGAGAGGTCTTTTTTAATCCAGGAACTGCATATTCCACGGAGGATATTCGTATTCTTTTCCCTAGTAAGTCGCTTCTACGATATTCCAGTCGAATACTACCAAGACCTTGCGGTACGAGAACTTCGCGGACCCAAGTGTAGGATACAGGCAGCCATATGCCGCCCCATAGTCAAAAAAACTCGAGCATCGGAGGACAGATGTTGCCAAGGCTGGCGCTAGTGCTTAGGGAGGCGACGCTGAGCGATAGCTTTTCGAGTATGGATTTGTGATTTAAGTGAGGGCTTTCCAAAAATTAGTACCCCTTACTTCATATGATAGCACTCGTAAATAAGCTAGATAAATATTCGTAGCGCGATTCCGGCAGAAAACTGTTTCCCTTAAAGCGAATTCGGCTCCCGAGGTGCCCCTGAATGGGTTCTTCATATCCTCCCCTTCTTCTATCCGATACAAGCAGGTTCTCAACTTTGTGGTCAGAGCTAGTGAGAATAGCATCAATCCAGAATTTCTATAATTGTCTGAGAAACATTAGATGAGGAATTTTTGGGATTACCATCCTTATCTTTTGACAAAAAGTCATAGAAGTGTGGTGGTGATGGGGCTGGTGGCAAGAGCCACTGGGAGGGGTTCGGAGCACATTGTAGTGGTGCTTGAACTTCACAGGATAGACCACAAGACAAACCGGTAATACCGGTAGAGGGAAGTGTGAGTCGTGCCCGACGGGGTATTTTACTCAGTGCTTATACACAAGGAATCAGTTTACCTGGTTCTCTTGGAAATAGACGGTGAATGATGCACGGCGGGGAAAGTTGTTTTGGTAAAGAAGCACTCAAGCTGGCGATCAGGAGTGCCCCGAGCCTTGCCCACCGAATCCAATGGTGAGTAGTGACCTTATCAACAGCGTTCATCGCGCAGAAGGGTTGTCAGCACGTGTTTGATGGGATTATAAACTCGCGTTTCCAACCGTGATTGGAGGCCCGATGGTATTCCCCTCCCAATCCCATTGGCAACCTCAAATTCTCTGCACACCGCAAAGGTTAACTAGAAGCTCATCGCTGATGCTCCGGGTGTCGACTGAGGGGGCTCCTCAGCCTTCTGTGACGTCTGTCTCCGCCTTCCGACCCAATTCGGGAAGGTCCGTCCGGTTATTTCCCCATACGGAATTTCTGCTATCGGCTTGGCGTGGGGTTGGGGTTGCCGGTGCCAACCTGTGTCCCCGTCGCTCAATTTCTCTTTCCCTCTTTTCTAAAGCTCAGTTCCTGGCAAACGAACTTCTTTTTTTCCTTTCTTCCTGTTCAACAGGAAGACACCGGTTTAAACCGCTGCAAACCACCTACAACCCCCCCGTGAGTGAGTATCCGTGAGAAGCCGAATAATCTTAATCTTGAAATGTCTTACGATCCTCGAACCACGGATGAGACATCGCCCAATGCTACCTTTTCAACAGTTCCTCCACCTGCAACCGACGCAACGGGGATTCCTGGTGGGTTCTTTCTTCCCCTCTCCTCGGGGTTACCGTAACTGACTTAAAGATCTGCTTTAAAACAGCAGCGAATCCAACACCTCCGCCTCCAACAATTCACAAGAGAACTTACCAGGCCTGCATTCCCTGTCGGCAGAGAAAAGTTCGCTGCGACCTCGGTTCCGTGGAAGCCCCGCACGACCCACCCTGCGTCCGTTGCCGTCGTGAATCCAAAGAATGCTACTTCTCCGCTACGAGACGCAAGACGAGAACCCCGAGCGCGGACGAGGTAGGAATTGGTCGCGGCCGCGGCACCATCCGCGGCGTAGTCAGGAAACACGAGGATGACGAGGAAGTGCTCTCACCGATTAAACGCTCCCGCTCAATTGGCCACGGGGAATTCGCCAATTCCCCATCCTATTCACCCAGCTTTGCGGGGAAGCCCTTCGTCACGCCCATTGACCCACGGCTTGCGGAGCGGGACGGGGATGTCGACAGTAGGGATGGGGACACGGCAAGGGCCGCTGAAACGCTGCTCCAGACGCCCGTTTGCAATTCGCACGAGGCACTGTTGACGCTTATTGAGGCAGCAGGGAGGGATGCGCCGTTGTCCACTGGCGGGAAATCACCCGGCGATACGGATGGGGAAGGTGAGAAGGATGTCGGTGATGGCTTGTCGCCGACTACACGGAATGGGGTTCGGTTCTCCTCCACGGACGATAACACTTTCCCTCCGTATGCTCGCAGACGGGCGCGAAGCAATTCTACTACTTCTCCCGGAACGCAGGTTGGCCGGCCGGGGACTGCCAGGAGTCTGAGCATCAGCACCATTCACGAAGATAAAGATGGGCTGGAAAAGGCTATTCGGGTGTGGAACAAGTTTCGGTTTGTCAAAGCGGGGTGGTTCACTGCTAGGGAAGCAATTCAATATGTTGAATAGTAACTCTCCACTTTCTTACCCCGAATTGCGACACATGCACATTTTTGCTGACTGGAGTGATAAGCTTTTACAAACACCTCCACCCGTTGTCGCCAACCCTAACCTCGCCCTCCCTGCAACACATTTCCCACCCCAGTCACCACCCCTCACTCCTTCGCTTAGAGCCCTTCCTAACAACCATCATCCTTCTGATAACATCACGCTACCTGGTCCTCCCGGGCCCGGGGGGTCAATCAAGATCGTATGCGATTCACGACATGCTATGGCGCGAAGTCCGCGGTGGATGCGAAGGGTTGATGTGGGGTGGCGGGTGGGGCGGCCTTGGCACCCCAAGCAGCAACAACCACTCTCACACACACAGTGCAAAGGTGGCGCGCGGCCTGCGTACACTGGGGACGGTGGAAGGCCTATTGATACTGACGGAGTGGCACGTCCGTGGACTGCACTTCCCAATGGATGTGGAGGAGGGCGACTGGATGGTGGATTCGTCCGACGGTGAGGAGTGCGAGACAACACATACCCGGCGGAAAGCGCGCAAGGGCGGAGGCGTGGTGGAGGGCCTGAGCGACCGCATCCAAAACATACTCGAGCCGGCGTATCGCAGTGACCGGATGAGTTGGATGTTGCTAGGCAACGCTCTAGCGCTAGCGTACGAGCTCGGCGTCTTCGACGAGATAGACGAACCGACGTCCACCGCTCCCGCGCACCTCCCCTCTAGAGAACCGCCCCCGCCGGACACGGGCTGCCGTCTTCGCTTCCAGAGAATCCAGAAGCTCCTCCTCGTCTACGTCCTCCAGCTCGCTTCGCGCCTCGGCTGGACCAGCATGATCCCGCGACACATCACCCAGTCCGTCCGGCGCACGCTCAATTCCGCCGGCGCCTCCCCAGCTAGTGTGACCATAACTGGGCGCTGGGATAGCGATGATGAGCTTCAGGACGTGATCTTTCACAGCTGGGTTGACTTAACAATGGTGATGAAGGAGTCGGCGGAAAAACTCTTCCCCTCACGCCGAGATACCAAGCACATCATGCGGACAGGCGAGTACGTGGGACTCTTGGAGTACTTCCAGCCCAAGCTGAAAGACTGGAAGCGCGAATTCGACGCTCTCAACCTCCCGAGCCCAATTCACCACATCCTCAGCATGGAATACGAGCATGTAAGGTTTTACATCAACTCCCTCGCCCTCCAAGCCGTTGTGGACCGGTGCACCGTGCACAGCACGAAAACCGCAATGACGCAGGTGAACCCGAAGGACGTATCCTTCATAAAGGAAGTCGTCGATGCCTCCCGCGCTCTCCTATCCTGCGTCGTGGAGAAGATGTGTCCGGGAGGATATCTCAAGCACGCGCCGGTCCGAATCTACCTGCGCATTCTGGGCGCAAGCATGTTCTTGCTCAAGACTCTCGCTCTCGGCGCGAAAGAGGGCGACGTCGCGACTAGCATAGACCTCATTCATGCCACGATACTCGCGCTCCGTTCCGCAAGCGTTGATGATGTGCACCTTGCACTACGCTTTGCGGATTTGCTAGAGACATTGACGAATCGGATTAAGACCCGGTTCGTCAGGATTAATCCTACCAGCAGCACAACTACTAATGCTACTACCGATACATCCGTAGATACCCCACCACCGCAGGCCGCGTCGCCGAAGGCGAAGGTTAGGATGCTCCCGCCTCCGGCTCCCGGCGCGCTGCAGGCTGACGTGGTCAGGGGAGATTATGGGTATGATGGAGCGGATATACGTGATGCCGAGTACCTCTTCAGCGGGTATGACTGGCTGGCGCTGCCGATTGACCCTATTACTGGTGCCGGGTTCGATGCTGGTGTTACGCAGAGTCAGATGGGTGTTGATGTTGGCGGGGTGGATTTGTTGGAGTTGTTGTTGGCGGGGGGTGGCGGTGGGTAAGGGAGAGACCAGGGTTTGGGGTTTTCTTTTGGTCGGTCGTTTGATTTTGTTGTATGATATTTAGCATTTCCGGTGCGAAGTTTTTATATGTTTACACTTATTTTCTTCTCTTCTCTGCTCTCTTTTTTCCTTCACTGTTCCGTCTAGGAGTATCTGTCTATCTGTCTGCCCGGCTGGTTGTTTGGCTCCGTCTTTTGTTTCCCCTCCTTTTTCTATTCCGTACTTGCTAACGTGTTGGCCCTGGTCGCCCTGCCCTTGTGAGGGATCAGCTACACTACTGTATATGATGAAGTTGATTAATGATTGTGGAATACGATGGGATGTCTTGCTAGCTCTATGGAATTCTGTGCATTGGCGTGTTATTGCGAGCATTTTCAGGTCTTTCCACGTCTACATTCAAGTCCAGAGAAGATACATTACCTAGTATCTAGTTTCATACCAAGAAATTGACCTAAAAGTGCCTGGTTTCGGGAACATCTCACTGGTGCCGGGTGACGATTCGCGCGCTGTGGAGGGGAAAATAGGCTGCGTATCGAGCTCACGTAGAGTTCTTGTCTTGCGGGGAGATATATTTTTCCCTCCTTTCGCAAGGTCGTGACTCGTGACTTTACCATTACTCGTAATATACTAGCTCGCAGGGGATGTATTTTCTAGTTCGTTGTCTACATGTTGTACGAATGATTAGATGTGAATTTGATAACACTGGCAGCTACGATAACATACTTTTCTGTTCACAGAGGCCACCCTCGCGGAGGGGTATGGCGCGGCGTTATGCGGTTCTCTATCTATGCTGCCGGCTGCCGGCACCACCGTCGGCAATCTTCCTAGCATTGCAAGTATCACAGTCGAGCGGCTACCGTTACAGGAATTTGCCGGCAGGCAGGGTGCTTCTGAGTTTCTACAATACTTTCGTCCATGGAACTCGGGTTGTGAGTTAGTGGAATGCCTGGACGCCTCTCTATAATTAGAAGAGAAATTGTGCTAATCCTTGGTTTGGCAATCTTCTCGCCTTCCAGTGTCCGCGTGCTCTGGGCGGACGGCATTGACCCTGCGGCTTCCTACCCACTCAAACCTCGGCTCTATCGAGGTGGGCAGGGAGGACTCAGTACTAAGAAGAGAACCCAATCTTGTTCCGAAGTCTCTACAGTCAATGGGGAGCGCAGAGCGAGGTGAATTCTATCGCAGCGGGCGAAACCGGATGGTTTCTTGCTTTACGATGTCTATCTATCCGGGAGAAAATCCCACGGCGTTCAGCCCTTGAACACCGAGGATGGGCAGCGCTTTCAGACGTTGCGGTCCTCGACAGTAGTGACCGTTGTTGTGCATGAACCACAACGGTTGCGATTGCCTAACCGCCAGCAGCACGGCCGAACGCTAGGCGCCCACAGTGGCTCAGAAGTACTTGTAGGCTACTAGACTAGAGCTCGAGTACAGTACTGTACCCGTAATGTAGTGACGTTTGTAAAACGGACTGCTATTGCATACCCCCGGAGTTCTGAGGCTCTGGCCGCTCTTTTTGCTGTATGCAATAAATAGCAGTCCCTCACGACATCATGAGAACCCGGAGATTATCAACCGAACCGAAAAAAGTGAAGCTTGGGTGGGCAGTGAGGTTTCTACCATGCACTTTCTCGCCCCGGGTGCACAGTACGAGTACGGTAGCAGACATACCACCATAGCGGGCAAACCGCCCTACCCGCCAAGGCGGTACTAACCGTAGAGTAATTCCTACATGATAAGTAAGTGCTCGTTGTGTGGTGACGCTCGTAAGACGGGCTGCAATTGTGTCACCAAAATTCTGAGGCCCCGGCAAATTTTTGACCGTATGCAGTAGCAGTCCGTTTTACAAACTTCACGATATTGGGAGTAGGTACTGGTATCTTACTATAGGCACGCCGCATCACAGCCAGGCTTAAATGCATTTGGCTGCATGGCAACTTGCTAGGCCTCTTCAGGGCTAGATACTGGAGGTACGGCTGCAATACGATGGGACTCCAACTTTGCTCCCAAATATAATTCGGGTTATCGAGAGTTCTTGCCCAGGTTTAAACCCCTCTATCTACGACGATTATAGGCGAGGCGAATTGCGATTGAATCCGGAACGGCCCGCCACGAGCGGGGCGAGTGAGACTAATATAAACATCCCGTCAATAGTTTCCTTTCAAAATCAGACAAACGAGAGGAGAACTTGAAGGGGGAGGTGGTGCTCATTTGAAATGCTACTGTCCATTTGGTTTCAAAACAGCGCTTTGTGGAGGGGATCGGAACCTAGGCTCTTGGTAATTGACATACCGATCCGGCCAGTGTGTGCGCTATGTGATATGAGTTGTGCACTTTTGTTGCATTTTTCTTGCAAGGCTCCATCAGCAAGTGGTTGAGTGCTGGCCGAGCTGGCCAAGTTGTGTTCCGCAGGACAAGGCAACGCGTGGGCAATGAAAAAGAAATTTAATGTTCCCAGTGGAATCTGTGGATTCGGACCTCAGCGGCGGCCTTCTGCTGTAGGGGATTCGCAAATTGTAGTGCAGGTCGGATTCGGTATTCGCGCCTGTGGAATTGAACTGGAACCCGTGCTCTTTGAGTAGGGGTTGAGTTGGACATGAGCTAAAGCCTAATGAATATGGCCCAAGTGCAGCACCGTACTCGAGCACAGTACAATGGCTCGCCATCACCATACTCCAACACCTGTACGAAACGCTTTAACGCTTGTACGGCCGCCTAGTCCGGTGTGCCGCTCGTATCCCCCCTCAATCGATATTTCCGTTTTGCCCCCGCGACGGTCCTCAAGGCACATCTCTTAATTTATTCCGTGATACAAGTACCCACTA
Organism: Tuber umbilicatum; assembly: GCA_003313605.1. NCBI lineage: Eukaryota > Fungi > Ascomycota > Pezizomycetes > Pezizales > Tuberaceae > Tuber > Tuber umbilicatum. The sequence continues at coordinate 12,637 of QLOI01003577.1, read as the reverse complement.
TCACGATTGCCCGTGTGCGTGCGCCCTATCACGTGAGTGTTGAATATTTGCACTTTTTTTTTTTTTTTGCCCAAATTATAATTATGAGTGAGGGGGTTGGGTTGGCCTATTTGATTTGCTTTTTTGGTGGAGTCGAACATGCGAATAGTAGGAGAGCGGATTTCGGGTTGGAGGAGGGATGTGGGGTGCAGGAGTGACTAGCGGTGAGGTAGTGGTGAGTGGGGATTTGATAGTTTCAGCGCCGGTGCGGTTGGTTGGACGTTTGGGGTCTGTACGGTACTGTACTCGTGCTTAATCATTTAAATTATCCCTTGGGGTGTGAAATGGTAAAATTCGTTGCTAGGTGGCTGAGTCGCTTGTCCATGGCTCCTATCGGTATGATGGAAGTAAAAACCCTGCAGGTGGCCGAGTGACTTGACCACAATGGCGAAGTCACTCATCCACTTGGCAGGGATTTTTCTGTTTCACACCCCCTAAGAGATACTGAATCACTTATCCGGTACACATCAAACGAAGCCGCCAACGTGTAAGTAACGTGCAAGTAACGTGCAAGTAATGCTAACTCTTTGGAACCAGCCCTAAGTGCAATCCAGAATTGTGAAACTGGTCCTAGTGTAGTACGGTAGGTGACCTTGCTGCTCTGGATGGTATCTTGGCCTGGTGTTGGGTGGGGGTGTGAATCCGTAAATACCTCGTATTGGTAAAACTACCAAAGATACCCCTTCTAGCGAATCAGAAGTCGCAAGGCCTTCGCGGAGCTTCTTCTCTTTGCAATTAGTAGTCTTAGCCGTGTATCGGAAACGGACATTAGGGGGCGTTCACGGAGCAACCCTGGTATCTCAGCAGACAGTATTGCTGTTCTAAGACGGGATTTTTCTCCTATAAGTGCCAACCCCTAAAGTCTGCCAAAGTTTACCTCGATTTTAAGTGTTATTACGGTGGAAACAGCATGTCTAAAACTAAATCCGCTCTACATACAGTCTACTTACACCAGCCGGAACTGCCGTACAGAAGAAATACGTAAAAATGGCAACATGGGATCTGGTGTTCATCGAAAAGTTGGGAAAAATTGGATGTCGCGAGGCTTGATTCTAAATTTAAGGTGCCTGCACCATAAACCTTTGGAGTAGACACAATGCGCAACTGGCTCGGGGATTGATGAAGGTGAGAGGAAACACCACTGCCAGAGTTTAAACCGACATGCGCCGAGAACTTGGAACTAGACAAAAACAAACGCAACGGCAGTTTTCGAATTTTCTAACCACCACACCTTTAGGAGGGGATGGCTTGATAGAAGTGCTCGGAGGGCAAACCTTTCTATTTCTATGTTCTTTAATATTCAACAAGAGAAATATTCGTGAAGATAATGTTAACAAAACTTCGGAATACACGTGTATAGCCGCTCTCGAGGTTATTTTGGTTAGGCTCCACCATTTTGTGCGTGTTATATAAGCAAATAAATTCCTTATGCAGGCAATCTAAGGTACTAACAAGTCATTGTGCAACGGGAGTTGGATTTTGTTATCTCTTTGATGTGCAATAACTTAATTTGGGGGCAAGTAGTGTTGACTGGAAGAGACCGTTACTATATGATAAAAAGATGCTGGGGGACAAATCACAGAGCTCGATACGATAAAGGGCAAACATGATTAGTAGCCGGGTACGAGATAGTCCGCGGCATTCTGTGCATGCCATTCTGCTTAAGCGGTTGTTTCCCAGCATGTGCTGTACCACCACCAATTGCACAATACGGTACCCCACCAACCCAACCCAAGTTATGTATCAAGGACTCCCATCCTCGATCTTTCCTCTCTCTCGACTGCCCCGAAATCAAACAACCGCAAATTGCCGGCAAAAAACCAGGCTCTCCGAGTACTGCGGGGCCCCGGCCGTTCCGGATAAGTTGTGGAGAGATGGCTGTGCCGATTTGGAACTCACCGACGCAATATTCTGTGGAATCACAAATACGAGCATTTGGGATCAGTGAGACATTTGGGCCGAACTGGGTATACGCACTTTCTTGAGTGACGTGCGCTGGGGGGGAATATATCTGGCGTGATATCGGGATCACGAGTGTTCACTCTATGTAAGGCGGTGGGTAAGGGTGGCCATTGCTTGTACGCTCTCCCGTTAGTGCACCGTAATGCAGCTATGGCATGCGCCCGGAATAACGAACCTGAGTGTTGGGGTCTGAATTAACTTGCTCGGTAGCCTCCGGATAACTACGAGTCTGCTGTTGAGCCCTCATATAAAGAAGATCGTAAAGTGAGACACGCTTTTTCAGAGCTCTGACGGGAGAGTTGGATGGTTGAAGCTAACCGATGCCCGGGCCTCTAACCCGTTTCTGATTTTCCTCTGTGATACCGTGGGCTTCTGTGTCTTTCGATCTCGAGTCTGCCTTCTTTCCTTACGAGTTAATCCTCATGACATCGGAGCCACCCCACCACAATCAATCCCCATCCGTCCTCTGCCGTGCTCACTCACTTGCTCGCACATCATGCCCGTAATCTCCTGACGTTTGTGGTCACAACTACTACGACACACTTGCCCTAGGAAATAACTAACGTTATCAGAAAACAGGGATTCGCAAAATATGTGGTAAAATATCCGTGCCTATCTGAGCGCTATTACAATCTCACAACTAGCATTTTTGGATACTTGTTGTCTGGGCCAAGTACCACCAAACTCTTGTGGCACCGGCCGATTTTTTCCCCATATGCAATAGCAGCTCTGTTCACAGGTGTCGGAAGATTACGAGCATCATACCTCTAAATGCTGCTTTGCTCTGTCGATATTAATCCTAGAACCTCGCTGGAAATCAACTCAACCCCACTCAGCCAAGTATATACCGTAGTATTCCTACCGTAGCTCCTACAGGGGTTGGGGTACCACTACGTCCGAGAATAGCCGGTACAACCGTTACACAGGGTATTCTGTATCCCTTCCGCTCTCTCTCCACAAACTCCACCGATTGCGTATAACACCGGAGGATCGTACAGTACAAGGGTAGATCATGAATTCGTGGTATAGAGCGGGGGTAGTCATCCTCATTGATGAGGGAACACTGGAAAAAGTAAGCATTCCAATCCAGAGTCATGAATTGGTCATAAGAAAGGTAAAAGGAAAATAATAATCAGTACTTGCCGGTTGTGATCATGATCTGGTCCTTCACTTCAGCTTTTTTTCAACAGCTCTGATTTGGACAAAGTTGGTAGTTGCTGTGCCTTGCAAGCGCCGCACTGTACTGTACTGCAACACTACTATCTAACCTCTGATCCCTGCTGCGTACAGTACAGTACCATGAATTCGGGATCTATCCTTGCACAAGTAGATTTACTAGTACAAGTTAGCAAATAATTATACTTTTTATTCTTCAAAAGGTATCCCCATCCGGCTCTAGTGGTTTGGCTAGGCAATGTAGAAATTCCGCGTTTCTGCTAGGCCGTCAGGCAAGTGGGCTTAGGTGCAATACTATTTCTGTATGTAGCTTGTTAGTAGTCGGGAATATTTCATCGTGGAATGCAATGCTGCCGTCTGACTTGCTACCGGTATTCAGTTGGGTCAGCTGGGAGGTTTCGTTTCGCAGTGCACTATACCTTGTTAGACTGGGTGGTTAGTTCACCCAACTCACAGTCGGTTTGGGGGATTGACCGGGACACAAGGGACAACAAGGGACACTCGAGTACGTTCAACCTCAAAGACCTACCGAACCATCCGGTTCTACCGTCCGTTCTATGCAAATTCTCCCCCATCAAAATCGCTGGAACAGAAGGCGCTGTTTTGGATTTCCAATTTATGGTAGTGGTCGGTCCCGGCTTTTTTCTGCTGCGGTGTGCGGCTAATCTTGGCAACCCACAATACGGCACTTGGCTAACAATTATTCTACTAGCGGGACAGATCAGATCGGGCAGCGGGTAGATTACCGTTGACCGGTAATTTAACACAATTCACTTAGCCGGAGGAGCTGAATCCGGTTAGTACCATAGGAAATTACCAAAAAGGAAACTCTCATCCACCTCCCTCCACCTCTAGCTTCTTCTTCGGCTCTATTAAATTTATTACTTTTGATCTTCCTAGCACTCCTGACCAACGGCCAAACATATCCATATCCGATGTACCCGAGTACATATTATACTATCCCTTATCCCCTTCGGCCATCCCTCAAAAGAGGAGCAAAGAATCACCAACTACGAAACCGTGATTCCTGTTTTTTTCTCTTTTTTCTTTTCTTCTTTCCTTGGTCACATTCGCATTGTTTAATCGCCTCTAGAAACACTACCGTATTGTGTAATAGTACGGCACTTGTATCACTGTATTTCTAGTAATTTGGAGTTGAGTTGCGGGCTATTTATTTCTTTGTTGTCACGTTCGTGCTGCTCGGAACGGTCGGAGCGCACACCCGTCCTTCCGTTCGTCTCGCCCTGCCCTGCCTGCAGCAGCAACTGGAGCGCGCACTCCTCGAGCAAGATCTCCGAGCGCAGAATTGCGGGGGTGGGTTGTGATAAGGGTGTGGTCAAAATGCGGTCGGACTTGGCTCTGATTCGTCGAGATCAAGTGTGTACTCTAACGCGAAATATGCAGCAAAAAACTCAGGTTACCCTAATTCCTTGTGGAGGGGAAAATCCGTCGAACCCTCGCTTCAGGGGTTAGAGAAAAATCCTGCGCTCTGGATGGCCAATAGGTCCATCTACGGTAGCTAATGAGGCAATTCGATAGACTTGCCCTGAACCCCCCCGGTATTCTTGCTGTTACTCTAATTGTTGGATAGTACCATAACGAGTGTTTAGGGATAAGTGGATGGCTTTGGTGAATTGGGAAGTAACGGAAGAAAAAGGACCGTTACTCTAAGCTGCTCGAATAGTACGAGTACTATTGCCTATGATACCTGCCGGGCCAATGGTGGGGCAGTAGTTTGTCGGTTATTTATTACCATATCAAGGATATAATACCCTCACCCTTCGTGCAGGCGTCCCACGCTCCGACAGGTATTGCTCCGATTTGATTCACCAGAGCTTTCGAAAGTACCAGAAACACTCTCCTTCAGCTCCTTCAGCGGTTGTGGTTGGCTATTGGATGGCTTGGCCCCCCGTGTAACAGCCTCCCACTCATAACATCACACCTCACCATACTTTTCTCGCCTATTAATAACATGGACCAGCCGGATCGAATTTCTTCCCAGCCCTACGGGACCATGCCGGATTCAGCCTACCACACCCACAGCTACTCGAAAATTGAACACCATAAACGAGCCAAAGAGAATCTCGCTTCAGTGCCAACGTGGGCGCACAGAGTTCGTACCGTATCGTATCAAATCGATTGGTGAATCAGTACAGGAGAGGAAGTTCCCGAAAAGCCCGTCAGCGAGGGCTTGGTTCACTTCTCTATACATACCGTAATATTGGGAAGTTTAGAGCCGATGATGGGGTTCGCGCTGGGAGGGGTGAGAAAAAAGACCTCCGGTAAGCAAAGTTCTGCTAATGTAAAGGTACAGGGAATGTGGGTAAACCCGGGGGCGGGGGGCAGGTTTGGGTCAGTGCAGTACGAGTAACTGTGGATCTACGTTTACTCCAGTAGGGGATAAGAATGTGAAAATACGAATAAACGGCTGCCCAATTAGAAGTCATGCCGCTGCGCAAGTTAAAGCAGCTTTAGATGCTATATGTTGAGCTGAGTAACTTATGTGATAACCAGAGATAAACAAACCTTTTCCCTTGCAATTGGGGGAGAAGCAAGCAAGGACGGAAGACTCACCACACAAGATGTTTTCCTTCTCTTATTTTTCTAGAAGTATAAGTAATTATTGCTAGAACTCATAGTAAAAGTAGTAATCATAGCCTTCACCCACGTATTGCGGTAGTGTTGATACCTCAGGACCAGCACACTCTTTGCCCTCAAAAACCTAACTGTTGTCCCAATGAGGCTTAGGCCTCTTCCCTTTTGTTATTAGTTTCCTAGTGGGGTGATATTTGCTTTTTGCGGGGTTTATCATGATATATTATCGAGATACGTAGGGTAGATACTGGTCCTCGGTGGGGTACTTGCCACAAGCAGTTGTACCCGAACCTAGGGCGTGAGTTCTGTTGAATTGGTGGAGAGAAAGGGTGTGTGGAAGATGCGGGGTGGAGGGGCTGAGAAGGCACGATTTGTGCTGTACTATGTACAGTACCGGTGTAGTACTGTTCGGTATGATATTTTGTTCTTCTGGTCGAATATGGATATCCATGCATGTGCTCGCCTGACGAAAGGGAGGTCTAACTGCGGCCGTACGGTACTCGAGTAGTAATTCGGCAGCTGGCCGATCAATCTTGGGCACTTGTAGTGATTTTATGTACTGAATCACCCTACGTTGGTCGGTACGTGGTGAGCCTACACACATTTTTTTTTCACGGGCAGGCAGTCATACGCACTCGTACTCACATCCGTCGCAAGGCCAGAATTTTTGGGTTGGTTGTGCTGATGGATCTTGTGGGGTGAGGGGGTGGTGCGATTTAATTCAGATCGGTGCGATGACTCGACAGTTGAACTGTTGAGTTGATAGAGGAAAGGAAAGAGGATAAATACCCAAGAGTATCCCTCGATATCAATTTCTTCTTTACCATACTTCTGGGTATCTAAAGTATTCAGCTACCACTACTACCTCTATTGTCGAGCCTCCTTCCCACTTTTATATATCCACCACTTTCCAAACAAACAAAAAAAACCATTTTCATTTCCAACCGACCATGAAGTTTACTATCATCGCTGCCGTCTCAGCCCTCTCTTCCTTGGCCTCTGGTTTGACACTGCCCCAAGACCAGAGAACGCTCATTGGCGCTCCAACCTTCCCCTCCGCCGGCGTCACGGTCAGGGAAGACTCTCCGGGCGGCTCCTACTTGCCAGCCGAGGTCTCCCGCAGCAATGGAATGCACGAAGTCAGGACCTTCCTCTGTTTCGATCTCCCCGCGGACAAAACGTGCACCATCAGCTTCGCCGATGCCATCATCGCTACCGGCAGTCGCACGATCCAGCTCTACACTACCGTCGAATACAAGTGCCCCGTTCCATCGGTAACTACCTGGAATAATAAGCCTGGCACGGATAGACATATCGGCACCTTTTTGACTTCTCCTAGAGGCGACGGCCCGGCGACCGTGTTGGTGGATTCCGGGCTGACGTTCAAGACCAAGTCGACTCCTTCTAGCTACGGGTTCGAGGTGAAGCCGGTTAATGACAATGTTTACATTTTTTGGGATATTGCCACAGGAGGTTTTAGCGTTATTTGCCATTGATTTACTAGGGGTCTCTTGTATTGAATGGGGAGTAGCTTTAGGGGGGGTATGGGGGGATTGAAGGGTTTGAATTTCGTTCAATCATTTTTCATTTTCTTTTCTTTCGTTTTCTCATTCACGTTTCTTTTTTTCTTTTTACCAATTTTCTTTTCAGTTTAGCTATAAGCTTAACTAAATTTTCTTACATTCCTTCAAGAACTTTTGACAAATGCTTGGAGGACATATTCAATAAAATTTAATGGGATCCTTGTATAATCGCAACCTATTTCGTCAAGTTTTCCCGACAGCCCATTATCATACGACTATACGGTGTTCGTTCGAGCCCGATTATTTCCTCTTTTGGCTCAGGTATATAGAAGCCTAATATAGGGCGGCAAGCGTAAGTGTCGATCTTACTCATTCCAGGAAGAACTAACTCACCCTTTCCTACAGTACCGGTACATTTTCACTGATAAGAGCCTGTTTGGCAAAAAGGATCCGTTCCGCCTGATGGCCGCTTCCATTGTAAAGGTGAATTTCTTCCGTTTTGAAAGGGGAGGGAGTGGTCGCTTTGTAATGGCAAAACAGAACGGAACCGTTGTATCCAAACAGGCCTAAGAAAACAGGAGATTTCTAGGCTGTTTTACCACTTATCCTTTGCACAGCAACGCTAACATTGTGACACGTCCTCTTCAAAGAATTACTGTCCGGGTCACGGTGGCTTTTTCTATTTGTCGTTAAGACCCCCGACCGAGATTCCGTCTTTTGTACTAAAAGTGCGTGAGCCCGGGAGCAGACAAAAGGGCGGTTATTCCCCCTCCCCCGGATTGCTGTTTTATCGCTATCGGGCCCGAAACTATAGTAACATCGTCGAGGTGTCGTGGGGTGTGGGTGAGGCAAATGCTAGAATCATAGGCCCTGGGAGGGTGCAGATGGGTAGTTTTGTTGGCGGACGCTAGATGGGAGATGGGGGACTCTTACTTATTACATTAGATAAGTGGTGTGGAATATCAGCTGAGATCATGGGGAGTTCGGGATTTCCCTCGTGGGTTTTGTTTTTCGGGCGAGTATTTGTAGTGAGCTGTTTTCCCCATCCGGTGTGCTATTGGTGCGGCTGTGTATCCCGACTTGGGCAAGCCGAGGGAGATCCCCGAGATATTGAACCGGTATGTAGTGCGAAGTATCATGCAGGATGGGTAAGGTAGGAGACGCTATGTAAGACAACCCTAACCCTCATCACAGCACAAACTATCACTCGCCGCAAACTAAGGGGTGAAGGTAAGATTGCATGGAGCACGATACGTACGATAATGATGTTGCTATGGCGCTATTACGATACAGTGCGGCACCTTACCGTAACTCCCCCAGACACCGTTAGCTAGGCCAGTATAGAGAATGCCCGAGATCTCAGTGGAAGCGTAGGAGGAGGTGGAGCTTGCGCACCGTGTTAAGGGGGGGAGAAAGGGATCCAGCTTGGGGTTTTTGGATGCACGGCCAGAATTGCACATAAGGATATCAGGAATCCACCTTGGCTCCTTCTCAGCAGCGCACTCGTGCATATGCTTCCCCTTACATGCTGCCGAACCCTCATCTTTAAGTCTGCCTGAGACTACCTCCTAACCATTCTCTAATCTATCTAGGTTGTCGACCTAGAATCCGCTTTTTGGTGCGGGTGGAACTTGGCCCACGACCATTTTCTAAGCCTAATTAGTTTAACCTTGTTTGGTGGAAAATATTACCGAGAGAAAGTTTCCTTTCCGAGGGGACAGAATACATAGGTGTGTATAAAATATCCGGGATAAACAGCCCAGGTCTGGCGCAAAAGTTGGGGCTTCTCGTCAAAATGGCCTCTTTGATCTTGACATTTCCCGCACGGGACCACCAATATTGTTAGGGGTACTGCCTTGGGCTTATGGCTTCGCTGGCAGAGGAGCGCTTGAGCAACTTTACCATTTAGCGATCGGGGTATCGATTGTTTTTTTTGTTTTTTTTTTGTTTTCTTGGTAAATTCTTTAACCGCCCAAGAGCGCAGAGGCCGAGGTATCGAGACTGTTCGGGTTTATGAAGCATATCAAAAAGAGTCATAAACGCCTGCGTATCAATACTGCTTCGAGGTGAGGAAGCCGTATAGATTCTCGACACCGAAGATACACCGCTAGTTTGAATGAGCTTCCCTTTTATCTTCGTTTATCTTCCTTTTTTTTACCTTTTTTCGTATGAGGAGTACAGCTATCGTGAACCCCAGTGGCTACGAGTTTTTCGGCTTAGTCACCCCAACCCGACGCGAACTCTAGCGGCGGGAGGCGCCATTGCCCGGCATCAGAATTTATAGTGAGGGGTGCCATTTTCTGGTGCTGTACCTTACAACCTTACAGTTGCAGTTTACGGCACCGTACAGTGATTTGAGATACCCCAGATGCGGTGTTATTCGAGAAACATTACCACAAACTAGCCTGTTACCTCCGAGTGGTATCCTTGCAGTAGTGAGAGTGTCGAATCTTCTCCCATAAATGAGAATTGGTGCTAGCATCATTGAAATTGTACACCAAGAGATTGCTGTGTTGGCTGGTCTGGCATAGCTGGGTGTGAGCCACCCCCTAGGGCGTGGAAGCTCGTTGCTGGAAATCTTCTGGAATCCCCTCACCCACTGTGTTTCCTCCTCCTAGTAGTCTTATCATACTATCATAAGTTGTTTGCTACTGAGGTCCTTGTGACTGAAGTCACGTTAACGTGGGAGTGGCTGGGCTGCTCGTGTCTCCAAGGTGAGAATTGGTACTTGTTTGCACTTTCTATAGGACTATTAGGTGTAGAGAGGGGGGAGTTGTAGTAATGGTCCCACAATTAGAATCGAGCTAACGTCAATCTTATCAAGAGGTATTTAACAAAGCGTAGGAAATTTGGTGTTTCTGCTACCCCACAGGACAGCCATTTGCTCTATCTTCTTTCGGGTATGCTAGGTTTGTATGTGTTGAATTTAACTTGAGTTGAATCGGCAGTAGGGGAGGTGCAAATTGTACTGTAGTTCAGGTTGCAGATTTCCCCTTATGATAGCAATCATCCGAGCTCTGGAACGCATAAGCTGGGTGCAAGGGTGTGGCCGAATAAGAAAGGAAAGGGGTGCCATAATACGAGGTCCCCTGAAATCAGGCGAGTGAAACTACATACGCGGGGATGGGAGTGGTTTTAATTGTTGTTTTATTTGGTAAAAAAAAAAAAAAGACAGAAAGAGTGAAATCGTTGGAAAAAAAAAAAAAAAGGTGAAAAAAAAATCAAATAGAACTCAAACATCTAGAGACACTACGGAAGCGAGAACATCCCGCATGTCGCCGGTTTATTTCCACACCCCATATAGCCCTTCCCCAACTATCCAGTGAACTCAGCTCTAACCCAGGTTCCACATCAAACACCTTTGAAACATAGACATGGCATCCGCCTTCCTCCTCTCCGTAACGGTATTACGAGACCTTCTGCCTTAGTAGGGAGCGGAAACAGACCGCTTACTCTCGTACTCCTCATTCATATATGGGTCACCTTCGCACAGGGGTGAGAGTGTAAAATTGTCTTCACAGGTGGGTATGAGGAAAGGACTTTTATTACCAACTTCCGTGATTGCTGTGGTTGGCTGACACCTGGGTTCTTCGTTATAAACTTGTGTAGTAGCTGTAGACAGCGCGCTCCCATTCTCTTCATCCGTAAGAGATTCTTCGTCGGTGTCATTAACTGAGTGTTCTCCATTGTGGGCTTGTACGGTCTTGGGGGCGAGCACATCCTCCGCTTCTTCGTCGAGTTGCACGCCCAAGCCTTGCTTCTGGCTGAGGTGGGGACTATCGCTTGCTAAGTAGAGGTTCTCATAGCGTTGCCTCTCCTGTTTGGTTTGTGTGTGGGGGGCATCTTGATAATGCTGTTGAGTTTCCGGGAGCGGGGGCCTAGCTGCATCTACGGTCTCTTCGAGGCAGATTTTCAAGCGGCCAACTTCGACAATAGACTGATTGAGGAGATCGCGGAGGCTAGCGGAGCGGTGTTCCTCTACCTTCAGAAGGTTGGCTTTTTCAGCTAGGGCTTCCTTAAGTTTGGCGACTTGGGTTTTTAACTTCTGAGATCTCGATTTTGTAGCTGCGGGAGGGGCGTTTTCCAGGGGAGGGTGTCCGGCCGGGTCGGTGGCTTTCTCCAGGCAGATCTTCAGGCGACCAACCTCGACAATAGACTGGTTGAGGAGATCCCGAAGGCTAGTGGAGCGGTATTCTTCTACTATTAGAAGGTCGACTTTCTCGGCTAATGCTTCCTTAAGTGCTGCGTTCTGAGCGCTAATAGCGGGAGATCCCAGTTCGGCCGAACTTCCACTCGTTTCACTATCACCGCCTTCAGACAAACGCTCATGGGCAGAGCCGACGATCAGCTTCGAGAGCATCTCGCGATGCTTGGCAAATCTGGCGTTCATAGACTCTCCAGCCCATTTCTTCTCTTGAATTTCCAAATTTTTAGCGCGGATTTCGTTGTCTTTCTCGCGGAGACTTGCGTGTTGCGCATTTAGCATAGCTGTGGCTGTCACTAGGGCGTCCTCCTTGAGGACGAGCTCTCTAATGACTGCAGCAGCTATGGCTCGTTCATCCACCAAACTCGCATGGGCCGAGGCGGCATTTGCGGCTTGCATGGTCAAAGTGCTAGCTGTTGTAGCTAGAGCCTTTTCGGTCGCAGCGAGATTTTTCCTGAGCTCCTCATTAACGGCTTGCGCATTCGCTGAGCGCACAACCTCCATATCGAGCGCAGCTTTTGAGGCAGCGAGCTGTGCGGAGAGAGAAAGAGTGAGAGTAGTGAGCTCATTAACCTCCCGAGCTTTCTCGGCCGGGTCAGATGAGGCGAGGATCTTTGAGGTGAGCTGCTGGCATTGGAAAGCAGTTTCAGGAGATGGAAGAGTAGTAGCGTTGGGCGAGATTGGGAGAGCCAAAGGACCAGCGGGCAGAGCAGAGCGAACACCACCAATGGGTGATTGAGCGCTGGGACCCCAAAGGCCGGCTGCCAACGGTCTGGTGCTGAGACCAGGAGGGGGGCAAATTTTGGTAGTAGACATTGCGATTGTGAGAGTTCCTGGATGGAAAAGTATTAAATAAACTCTTGAGACCTCCCGGGCAGGGGTAAAACACAATACGGAGGGCTTTACAACAAACTTACCGTTAGAAGGGAATCTTTTCGAAAAAAATTGTTAGAATTATGAGACTTTCGTGGTGGTGGTGGGAATAAGTTTGGGAATTCCTCGAAGTGGTTATTATCGAAGAATTTTTTTTGTTCTTAAATCGAGACAGCTAATTGGACAGAAGCGGGGAGAGGAGGTAGATATGGGTGAGGAGAAAGCTAATGATGGGAACTTTAAAGGGGTGGGGGTGGGAATAAAG